>MU173044.1:0-21097 GCA_016695475.1 Suillus decipiens | reverse complement strand
TATTTGCTGTTCTCTTTCCTGAGCCCCACCAGCAATAAGCGCACAGACGAGTACGGCGGTAGCTTCGAGAACCGGATTCGTTTAACTCTCGAGATTGTAGATGCTATCCGTAACGTCATTCCTGAAGACATGCCACTCTTCCTGAGGTATCTTCGGGTCCATAAGATATTCTTGCTCCATCTGAATGATGTTTCGTATTTAGAATTTCTTCGACTGAATGGCTTGAAGAATCACTTCCAGATGAACCGTCGTGGCGTCTCGAAGATACCATCAAACTTGCTCGTATTCTTGCCGAACATGGCGTTGACTTTCTTGACGTCTCCAGCGGCGGTAACCACCCAAAAGCCGTCATGAAATCTGGAACGGCGTACCAAGCACCGTTCTCAC
Organism: Suillus decipiens; assembly: GCA_016695475.1. NCBI lineage: Eukaryota > Fungi > Basidiomycota > Agaricomycetes > Boletales > Suillaceae > Suillus > Suillus decipiens. The sequence goes on along the minus strand of MU173044.1, from coordinate 20,710 downwards.
AGGCAGTCAAACAAGCTGTCGGAGATAAGCTTGTCGTCGGATGTGTCGGGTCAATCACCACTGGCAAGATCGCCCAAGAAGTGCTTGACAAAGGTCAAGCCGATGTTATACTGGTTGGGCGGCCATTCCAAAAGAACCCAGCGACTGTTTGGGCGTGAGTGTATACTTTTCATGAGACAACTTAACACCTGATCTGACGTGTTGATAGATTTGCATCGGATCTTGGCGTCGCGATTAAGATAGCGAACCAGATTGTGTGGGGCTTCGGGGGTCGGGGTGGCACTCACAAGAAGATCGACTGGTGATTAGAACGACTTGAGTTTTGTAGAGTATAAAGAAAGTTGCGTATATCCACTGACAATTAGGGAGGTACAAAGACCTTGAAGCACAAGGTGTTGAAGCAGGACCGATGTTTCATCAGTCGAAGTGAGTCAAAAGTAAGGTTGCATTGAGCTTTGACACGTTTAGCAACTAATTATGAAAGAATAAACTGTTTTGATGCATCGTGACGCTACGGCTTATAATACCAGCACGCACAATCAAGTATGCATGTCCAATCCCGCAAAATCATTGGACACCGCGGAACATATTGTTCCTACCGCCATTCAATATTGCAGGTCCCGTTCCTCGTGGATTTAGCGGCCGTTCCTTCACGCAAACCACAGCCCCTGTTATCACCGGGAAAGACCTGGATCTCATGACCCATGATACTGATCTGCCTAATCTTGGTCCGAACTTCCATAGCCCCGAAGCGCTACACAACACCGTTGACCATTTCAGCGCCTGTCATGCAATTACAAGCTCAGGCTCACGTCCCCTCACCTACAAAGCCCATCCGAACCTCTCACCTGATCTAGAATAGCAAGATCCACCCAGAAACGTATGTCTGCACGCCAGCGCCAGCGCGATTACGATCAGTTTTTAATCCAAAATGTCGCCCTTTAACCACTGGCATGAAGGTTGGTTTAAACCTACACCCAAACATCATAAGTAATCGGTCGGGTCAAATTTTTGATCTCTACTACCACTTACCATCGACTTAAAGTCACAGAGGCATTGAGTCGGCTGGACGACTTTGCCAAGGCCTCCCATTACTCAAACTGCAGCGAACGCTCAGAGTAGTATTTGAATTAACATGAGAGATTCAAGTACTGCTCAAAGGATCGCCACTGGCGAGGCGGAGTTCCTGTAAGGTGTTCATAATCAAAGGATGTCTGATGGATGGCGCAGCGAAGTCGCGATAAGTACAACTGCCAGTGATTTCTTTTTTTCCTGAGACCTGACATTGGCAGATCCGCAAAGTTAAAAGAAGAGGGTGGTGCAAGACAGGGGATGAAGCCTGAGGCCTGAGGGACAAGCCATGGATGAACACCATGATCGACGAAAGATAGCTTGTAGTGGATCAGAACACGGGTCAATGACACCACCTACTACAAGGCATTCTGCGTCGGATGCAAGAGATCATGCATTTGATGCGTACAGACTATAGAGGCAGAAAGAAGGGGTAGTGTAATGTAAAAAGATATCAAGATGTGTGATGTAGATAAGGGACTAGTGATGGGTATACATCATGATCATTGAAGGATAGCTCGTGGTGGGTACAGTGATACTCAATGTACCTCACATCTAGCTATTCTGCATTTGATGCTCAGTGGCTAGCGGCATGGCGCGAGAGAGAGTAGCCGCAGCCAGCGTCAAGATGATGGAATTGGTAAGAAGACAGAGTGGGAAACGATGAAGATTGAGTATAACTCGTGGCGGATCGAGAAATGTTAACTTTCACTGTGGGAGGGAGATGTAGAGGTCAATGTGCAGAAAGAAGAGAATGTGTAACCAGCGGGTGATGAAGTGAATGAGCCGAATCGAGCATCACATCGAAGAAGGATAGCACATGATGTGTTGAGCAATCGCCGATTCGAGTTGGGCCCACCGCGAGGTATCCCGTGTCGAATGCGAGGAACGTAGCCTCTAGAGGCCAGAAAGAGGGTGATGTGGTTTGGATAGACACTATGACATGCGGAACGTGACAAGGGATTTACTATGGATGTTGATGATCGACAAAGTATAGCTCGTGGTAGGTTAGGCAATCGCTTGATCAACGAAGCGCTGATCTACCACGAGGTATTCTGTGTTGGATATACGAGAGACCTGGCGATAAAGAAGATAGTAGATGGTAGTGTAAGCTACATTTGTATTGCAGTCAGCGTCCAGGTGGCAAAACAAGTGTGAAGGGGTGAAGCATAAGTATATACAGGTAGTTCTTGATGACGTCAACTAGCACGAAGTATTCCGCACTGGATGAAAGGGACAAGTGTGAAGGCGCAAAAAGAAGGAATTGTAGAGTGAGACGGATGACTAGAAGGTCAAATGCATCGATCAACAGACAGCGCACAACATTACGACGCCTGCTTACTTTGGTAAATCATTCAGTAGTCGCTCTTGCTCCGATGAACGTTCGGATCGGTTAGTAAGGGTGGGATAGATGTCCGACTTTTTCGTAAGCTTGTGTGACCGGCATTCGATACGAGGAAATCCCGCTCGTATGTACATATTGTGTCGAACACGTGAATCCGATGAAGTTTAAGTTCCGTGGTAGATTCTGCAAGTAAATGAAGACGTGCTCCTTGTGAGCAAGAGAAAATGTATCATGCAAATCACCAGCGGGTACGCGCGACATCATATACCAGAATTGTAGGATAGATAGTGATGCATTTTCTCAGCGAATTCACCGTCATCTTACGAGACTAGCATGAGTGGGCCTACTTCTCTAGGAAGACGTCCTGCACCCGCATGCATATATATACTTGAAGCGAGAGTGGGTTCTGAGATTGATACGTGGTGAGCACCCAACTTGATAGCGGTGCAGGAACGGAAGCGATGATGGAGGGTATGTTTGATGTTCGGTGGCGTTAGCAAGGACGATGCGAAGATTCAGACGCGCAACCATAACTACATCAACGTGGTCCGTAACTAAGAGTAATAAAGTCAATCCCGCACCCATAATTTCCAAAGAACACTTACAAATCATGTGTCCTACTCCAGTCTAAAACCTGAGCACGAAGCCGACCTGGAACCAAGCACGTCAAACTCAGACGCACTACATATGTCGGATGTAGAAAGACCGGTAGTCGGTGATGAGACCACAGTATGGAGGCTCGCGTGAGGAGAGTCGACATTATACGTACATCGAATGTATCCTCTAGCACGCAACAAAACCGGTGAACACCCAGAGTGATGTTTTTTTTTGTGTTAATTCTAACACGAGGTACTGGTAATGATAGCTTGTCGGATTTTTCACTGATTTTTTCGCCTTTGAGGGATATCTGCTAGGTGGTTGTACTGCAGCGAGCGTACTAGGACTGATACTGTGCCAGCGGATGGAGCAAATGCGGCGTTGAACAAGTCTAGAACGTGGAATAACATGGTGTCATCGATTGTAGCAAGTCGCCTTGAAAGGTTCGATCGATTGATCTTGGAATGATAAGCGGTAGGACGTGTGAGGCGTATCTGCCAGACGAAGAAGGGCCCTATGGCGCCAGCGGAGTCACGATGACGATGAACCAAATTGAGCGTGCATGCTCCAAAAACTAGACGATCCGATTAACTTATCATAAGCCTTATAAACCTGTCATAGCCTGCCACTGCGGCAATCCAGTCTTTGACCATGGACACATTCGCAGAACCATATACACGCGCAGGAGACGACATTTCACTTGATGCAGTTCGAGATCATGTTAGAGTACTCGAAGCACGACACAAGGCTAACGGCGTTCAATTATCAGGCCGCATCATTCACGTCTGCCATTATCTTCCTGTAACTTGCACCATCACTTCCACCGCTGCTAGAGATGGCGTTCTCAGTCCACCTCCAACACCTCCTCGTACTCTTACAGATGTACCACCAAGCCCATCCGATGAGCTCCCTCCACTCACTCTACCTGCTCAGCCTGAGCGTTGGAAACTAGCTCCACGCTACGGACACAGCGCGATGACAAGCGGTATTCGCAGTCTCAGCGTCACACACGAACAAGTCATCCTTGGATGGACGGGCGACATTCTCTCACCCGCAGCTCCACCAGATGGCAATCCATCTTCAGACGGTCATTCACTACAGTTTAATTCATCGCACACACTAACACATCTCCACAGGTGACGTCAACCCCTCCACTGGTGAACGCGTTCCTTCTGTACGCGATCGTATTCCATCTTCTCGTATTTCTCAAGAGGACAAGGATGCACTGGACGTTGAGCTCGCACATTACACCGACAAGAATGGGCTTGAACCAGAAACGAGCAAACCCATCACTTATCTTCCACTCTGGATGGAAGACAACGTCGCACACGGTCATTATGATGGTTATTGTAAACAAAGTAAGTTTTTTTTTCCATATCAGGCAGACCTCTTCTTGATCTACCTCCATCGCCTACTTTTGGTCCTTCTCACTTCAACTTTCCATACTCATTTCCTTCTTTGGTTCATCTCCTTCTCGGATCTCACCTACTCCGTCGGCACTTGATCTCATCTTCTTACCCTTCTTATTACTACCGGCCCGAGGCCCCTTCTTGCGAACGTTAACCGTTGCTAACAACCCACCCAGCTCTATGGCCCCTCTTCCACTACCTCCTCTGGCAGGACGTAGCAACAGAGCATGCCAGTGCCGATGCTAATTATGAGTATTACGAGCAGGTCCGTTAACTCGCTTCAATCTTACTGCGTTTAATCATACACTCTCCACCAAAAGGCCAACCAAGCATTCGCAACTCGCCTCGCAAGCGTCCTCAAACCGGGCGACCTCGTCTGGGTCCACGACTACCATCTCCTCCTAGTCCCTCGCATGCTCAGAAATGCAATGTATTCTGGTGCTGTGGCTGGCGTGGGCGGGGAAAATGGCGGAGACGTGTACGTGTTTCCTTACAAATGAGGACGTCCCAAGTACTTACATACATACCAGGATCATCGGTCTATTTGTACATACACCTTTCCCAAGCTCGGAAGTGTTTAGATGTTTACCGCGTACGTCCCTCTCCCTCTCCTCGACCCCCTAACCAACCTCCCACCCAGGCCGCAAAGAAATCCTCGACGGTATGCTAGGTGCCAACCTCATCTGCTTCCAAACTTACAGCTACACCCGCCACTTCACCTCCACCTGCGTTCGCGTATGTGGGTATGAAACTACCAGTAGGGGCACTACGGTTGCGTCTACTAGTGCGTCCCGGGGCGCGAGCGTTGTTCCCCGTGTTGCCACTGGAACTGGGTCCGAGATTGAACCCACCCGCGGAACGAGCCTCACGCGCAGTGGGAAAAGCACGAAAGGCGGAGCGGGCGTCGAGAAATATGTGGGTATCGATGTCCAGGGACATGTGGCTGCTGTCACACATTGTCCAGTGGGGGTAGATGCGGAGAGAGTTGCTAGGGATACGTGAGTTTTTTGTTTGAGTTTTCTGTTTGGAGTGCTGATGAACATGCATGCACCCAATTTGAACTCTTACACCTAACGCGTACGCACGCTCACAAACCAGCCTCCGCGCAGGCGTCCAACCCAAACTCGAAGCCCTCCGCGCGCTCTACGCAGACAAGAAGATCATCGTAGGAAGGGACAAGTTGGATGTCGTCAAGGGGGTTTTGCAAAAGGTGATGGTTTTTTCTTCTTACATGGTTGGATTGTCGTTGATTGGTCGTCCAAACTGACGTTATAACACTAGCTCCGCGCATTTGAGAAGTTTTTGCATGATTATCCTGAGTGGCAGCGCAAAGTCGTGCTTATTCAGGTGTGTCCTGTCGTTTGGAGCAATATTCAGATGATAAACGTTATCTGCAGGTGACATCCCCTGCGTTAACAGACTCTCCAAAGCTCGAGCGTCAAGTATCAGAACTCGTCGCCCATATCAATGGGGAGTATGGGAGTCTGGACTTTATACCCGTACATCACTAGTGCGTGCACCTTTATCACATCTTTCACATATCTAAGTTTTCATACCGCATGTACTTTCGCCTTTTCTTCCCACACATAACTTCTGCAACGACTCCAACAGCCATCAAACCCTCAGAAAGGACGAATTCTACGCGTTGCTGAGCGCTGCAGACCTCGGAGTGATCACGCCCCTCAGGGACGGAATGAACACGACCTCGATGGAGTTCGTGATCGCACAAGAGCGCACGAAGCGCTCTCCACTCGTATTGAGCGAGTTTATGGGCATCAGCCAGCACATGGCTGATGCACTCCAGGTGAATCCTTGGGATCTCGGGGTATGCATCATCTGCCTATTTTGTGTGGTGAAATTGATGGATGTATGATGATAGGATGTAGCAGCTGCGATGAACCGTGGGTTGGTCATGTCAGAGGAGGAGAAAGCTTCAAGGCACGCTGCGTTGCACTCAGTCGTAACGACTCACACTTCGCACACGTGGGCTGCGGTCCTTGCCAAGATGCTGCTCTCGCAGATCAACGGACAAAACACCGCACGTCAAACGCCTTATATTCCTAGAGACAAGCTCAAGGACCTGTATAATAGCGCAGGGAAGCGCCTGTTCTTGTTCGATTATGACGTGAGTGGTGGATGAGGGATGCGGTGCTCGTCGTCGTTGACTTTTGACGGATAGGGCACGCTCACGCCAATCGTCAAGATGCCGTCAATGGCGCTTCCTTCTTCTGATGCGCTCACAGCTCTCGCAAAACTGACATCTGACCCTGACAACATCGTATACATCGTATCCGGTCGTGACCAAGCGTTCCTCGAGGAACACCTCGGCCATTTCCCACGTCTCGGAATGAGCGCAGAGCACGGAGGATTCATCCGTTCGCCTGATAGCGCCGTATGGATGAATTTCACTGCTAGTCTGGATATGGGCTGGATGGAGGAGGTAGCAGAGATTTTTAGGTATTATACGGAACGTACGACTGGGAGTCATATTGAGATGAAGAAGAGCTCGATTACGTGGCATTATCGGTCGACTGATCCCGAGTGGGGGTGCGTGTGTTTATGTTTTTTTCCGAGTGGAGCTGATGAGTGGTGGGTGGGTTTATAGACAGTTCCAATGTAGGCAGTGCCAGGATTTATTGGAGAATAACGTGGTGCCCAAGAGGCCGATTGAGGTGCTTGTGGGTAAGAAGAATCTGGAAGTGAGGCCCATTGCCGTGAACAAGGTCTGTAAACAGTCTTTGATATATGTACAGACTGACTGACGATTCGTACAAGGGCGAGATCGTCAAGCGTATATTATACCAGAACCCTGGAGTCGAGTTTATCTTTTGTGCTGGTGATGACAAGGTCTGCACCATCTTTCCTCCACTTTCCTCACTCGCTCACCCTCCAACAGACCGACGAAGACATGTTCCGCGCCTTACTCCTCTTCTCCCCTTCCTCGACTAGCAAAGCTACGATGGAGCCCCCGCTCTCTGTAACGCTCGTCGACAAAAACAGGGAGCACGGCGATGTCGAGCTTGCGGTGTCTCCTGAAGCTGTATTCACAACTGCTGTTGGACATAGCAGCAAGCGGACACTTGCCAGTTGGCATGTGACAACGCCTGAGGAAGTCGTGGAGCATATGTTGCATTTGGTTGGAGAGACACCGAAGGGAGAGGAGGTGAAGGGGTATTTGTAAGTTGCGGTATAGATCTTTATTCATCTCGAGAATATGTGATAAGAACATTGATGTATTTGTATATGCCCCTAGAGCTTCTATAGACCAATGATTATTGATTTGATGTCGTCAATGTTGGCCCAGAGTTTGCAATTGATACGTACTTGATTTATCATTCAGGTGTGTATCTCTCCAAGGCCAGCACTAACTGGCGGGAAATCATTCCGAGTCAGAACCTACTCTATCAATGCTCTATGACCATGGAGATATACTACTTTCTTGGGGTTGTGCCGGCGTACTCCATTCTGAGGGGAGAAGGATATGGGAGGGCAGGACATAAGTTACCTCCTCTGCAGATTGAGTGTAAAGAAGATATTTACTTATTTCGATGATTGTGGTAAAAGCTAGGGGCCTCTGTTCCCTCTCCGCTGTCCGTTTCTGCTCGAACGCAATGTCGAGCACGCCGAGCACCGTGTATGACGAAGCTAAAAAAGTTACTGGTGTATTTATTTTGTAATTGTTCACACAAGAACACACTTAATCGTACAGTAGAAATCGTGGATGCATCGATGAAGGGCCGGTGACGTTCACAGCTGGAAGCCGATTCACCTGTTTTGAATTGTACAATAACAATCGATGTCATAATTGTCATAATTATCATCCAATCGTCAACCCCAGTAAGGACTGGTTGTGCTTGAAACAGCCGGGGTGTGCCAGAATGCGCTTATCATGATGGCTGAGGAAAAAAGCATATCTATAGCACATCCTGGATATAAAACGGTTGATTGAGCATATTTGCAATACCCTATGCTTTTCTTTGCGAGAACATACTGGCGCATATTGGTGTCCACTTGGAATTCCCTCGCTGAATGTGCTCATTTAGGCTGAGATATAATTATCCTGGTGGATGCTCTGGTACTACCACTCTAGGATACACAATGGAAAATGGAAAACATGCAATCGGAAGCAGCATGCAGTAGGGCGGGTGTAGATCGAAAGCATCATGAAAGAGCATGTGAGTAGCCGCAGCTAGGACCTAGTAACATCTTGCCTGATGTAGGTAAGGTAAAATATATTACATAATAGAACCTCGGCAAATTCCGAAGAGACGATATCAAGCGGACTTTGAAAACCATTCCTTTCAAATCAACCAGCTCGAAAGCCACGAATGCTCATCACACACGGGATCGCTCCACGCATCCAAATTCCTGAGCGGGCTAAGGTCTGAGTATTCAAATCCCCCTCGATCGGCTCTAGCAGAGCCCAGCTATAATATCAGCTGCGCGATGCACCAGAAAAGCAGTCTCATTTTTCATATCCCGAAGATCTTGTTCACAGCAGAGGAGGGTGAGGATGAAGCCTTTGAAAGATGTCGCGGGAATCGGGCAAGTTTGCTTCTATTGTTTAGCAGTCAGTTGTCGAGCGATCAGTATTTACCGCTTACAACTGGAGATCGCAACTCCTTGCGTATGAGGTGCGGCTGATTGCATCATGCAATGGAACTGGCTTGTCCTTGAGTTCACTTCGTGGCTCATGTATCCTTTGTGGATCGTGAAACTCGATTCAGACTACTCTCGGACTGGTTGGCAATTTTTTCCTTTTTGCTCCTTCGTGGAGTCATCCTTTTTCGCAAAGGATAAGTCCCTGTTGTCAGATCGGTTGGTCGTTTTTCTTGGAAGGTTGATGGCGTGACCTTTTCGTCGTCCACCTTCCATGAGCGACGCTAGCATTGGAGGGGCATTTGTAATCCAAGTTAAACTCATATATCATGTGTGTGTAACACTAGCTATAATCCATGCTGTTTCTTTATGGACTACTGATGGCAGAAGGCATCAAGACGGAGCTGGGAACGGTAAACAGTCAGCGCACTCACAACCCCATGCTACAACAAACAAAATTCTCTCCAAGTCCCTAGAGCCTCGTACACGAGTAGCTACTCACCCACTGCCAATACATCCAAGGCTTGCAGAAACATAAGCATTGCCTGCCATTCAAGCATTTCGCCTCAACAAAACTGGGAGAAAATTCATCCCTGGTGCTTCATGCTTCTGATCTTGGGCGTCGTTCTGCACCGCAGCTCCTTGATGTTCACTTGCAGAGTTTCGCAAAAATATCAAACTCCAAAGATTGATACTGCTTCTCATCTTGATCGCACCTTTGCCCTATCTTCCAGACCGCCACCGCCATCGTCTCGTCCATGGCTTTTGGCTCACTCCACCGTAGTGTTTACTTCATGGATCAATGAAGAAATTATTGACCCGCGTGCCACCTCCATGGCTAGACACCGATATGAAGCAATGTGATCTTCTATGCACTCAAGCGGTTTCTTCCGAAGTAACGAATTCGTACATTGGGACTTCACCCCTCAGTGTTTTGCCGACTCCTGAGTACTATCACAGAAGGTCCTCCCCGTCTTCAAGGCCCCCAACGAAATCCTCGCCTGTGCATTATTCATTAATCTTGCTTATTCATCTCGTGCGTGACGATATTGTCGTCTACAACATGCTGCAATCGAAGATGTCGCCGAAGTAAGCTGTGCACAAAGCTTGGTCTCAACGTAAGCACCAACTCCCGAGAAATCATTCCGAGTCAAAAATGCCCTATGAGATATAAACATTTGTAGGACCCACCTGGCGTCATCTACACACCCATTGTGCTGACGGCATTAACGCTTTTGAACAGAGGTCGCGGATAAGGACCTGGAGGGCTTGAGAGTTGAGCACTGGGCCAACATGGAGAAGCGAACCCAATAGAAACTACTGTGGTGCCCCCCTACCAAATAGAAGGAAGACAGCTGTTCGTTCTGAACCATAACAAGAACAAGAAGCTAACACCATGAGGGGAATTTGAACCCAGTTCTGCAACAAGTCGAACCCAGGTACTAGCACGCTGCTTCCAAGTTTCTCCTGACAACGCACGAAGAGCGTGCTTCGTACGACGGCGGGAACAGTAATCGTGAGAAACCTTCAGGATTACGGATTTTAGCTACCGCAGCTCCCCACTGCTCCGTAAGTTACCTATACTTCACTGCTGCACGAGTAGCAGTAGGTCAGTCAGTGCTACAGGCAGAACCCTGAGCGTTAAGCAGGCACTTGCTGAGGCACAAAAACTTGTGAGCTAGGTTGAAGTTGTCTCAAGTGAACTCCTCGGGCGAGAGGTGGCCACGGCCTAGCTATCCCATGAGTTCAACTACGTGTCACTGCGGATAGCACGTGATGCTGCATATATAGGCAGCAATTTAGTACAGCTGAAGGCAGCGGCAGTTTCGCACTGTGGAATCATTGATGATCGTGTTGCTAAATGACCGTCAAGAAGGTCGAAACATGTGTTATAGGTCTTCAGCGCAGATACATGCGTGTGCTGCTTGTGACTCAGTTCTGTGTTGCTCCAGTGCGATTGGAAAGCCCTGAGTAGGGTATCGCAATGCCAGTGCTCTCTACAGTGAGTGACAAATCAGCTGACTTGCTTTGCACTCGGTAATGAGGCAGCTTCCTGCGATCACACACAACTGAAATATCTACTCAGGCGCAGTGAAGGCGAAACCTCCGATGAATCTCGGCAGTCGAATGACCTCCTTGACATCATCGAGTTTGCGTGAAATGAGAGCAGAGTACTGAGACCAAATTGTGAAGAGTTGCATGGCGACATGGATGGCCATATGGCCTTAACTGCGACATAGATCGATGGCCTCGTTGGGATTCTCGCCGATGTCTAATTTGTCATATCTTGTTTGGAGTGCAAGGGCAAGGGTGTTAAGGGTGTCGTCATGAGATGAATTCCCGGGCGGCCGCAATGTTAATGCTTCGCGGAGGAGGCTGATAGCCCTGTTCATATCATCAACGCCACCCTGTTGGTTAAAACGCATGTGGAGGCGCTCCTCCCCGATTGCTCAACGATATACCACGAGATTTGTGCCAGACAGGGTGCAGATACAGTATTTCTCCACACAAATAAATGGCCTCCTCGAGGTCATGAGACTTTCCTTGATGACCAAAGCGAGATCGGAGTGAGACGGCAAAGTCGTTCAGGTAGCTACCACAATCAGAATGTCCCTCAGAACACAGAGAACCGGCTTCACGACGACGTTATATGCACTCCTCTAAATCATCAATCAGGTGAGAGACTGTCTTGCTTGTTATGTATTCGGTATGCCGTGCGCGTCTGTGTCTCGAGTAATCTTGCAGTCTATTGTGGACTACGGTTGACGTTCCATAAGACAGCACGGCTCACATTAAGCAGTGCGCTGTCCCGATTGTCGCAAGAATGCACAACAACAGCCTTCAGCGTAAGAAAAGAACAGACACCACGAACCGAGAGGGAAGGAGAAATCTAAATCTACAAGAAGTGTGTGAACGAGAAGTTGGTTGCTCGCTGAAATGCTTATCTCCGTGATCGAGTAGACCATCCCACGGCGCTTCGCGTTCTTTGAAGACTTCTCCATTTCCCAGCATCCGATCGAGCTCGAAATATGCCCTGATGTCCAGTGAGAAGGCAGGTGACGCACCTAATAGCCTACAAACAAAGATCAATTCTCGAGTAGCATTCCATGGACTTTACGAGGTCGCAGATCGCCCCACGCTGCAGATTTGTCGGATGATAAGACTTTGATGACTGATTTTCAGAAGTCAGCATTGATGAACACATAAATGTCGGTACTCAGAATATTATTTTCTGCAGATATAGCGTGAGGATCATGAAACGGATAAGGTGATGATGTGGTGTAACTCACTTTCGAATTTGATGAATTGGCCTTCCGAGCTACTGGGCATGATGATGAGCTGAGGTGGGTGGATTGGGTCGCTTCGCGCATCGAAATTCCTGCTTTCCGCATCTGATATCAGATCAGCAGTGAATGTTGCTCGTTGATGGCCGGTCGGATTCAACCCATGATCCAGGTCCGAGTGTGTGTATTTTTTGTAGTCCACACTGTTTCTTTCTGAGCTGGGAATGATGAGCAATTCCGGGATGCATGGAGCACCGTATGTACTTGTACAGTGCAACGTCAGCATCTACTATCCAATTGCGAAAAAGTCTTCACAAGTCCAATTTTATCCATCATTAGACGGATTCCTGCGCGAAATGGCCGCCGTTCGCACATTGAAAGTCGAGTAGCTTTCCTGTGTGAGATCGGCCGCCTTTGCATATTATCCAGCTTATAACTGGTTTATGCAGTGATCTGCGGCACTATTAAGTAGTGCCTTGCCAGCCGGTAAAGTTTACTTCCTGATATGGTGTGATTTGAAGAAAGAAGCACAGCCATCAGTGACCACACTGTTTGAGGCTGTTGGACTTGCAACGAGAGACGTTCAGTTCAGTCTGTGACAGTCTGTCCTCATCGTGTGCAGCGGTGAACTCGTCGTTTTAGCGTAGGCAAATGGCCAACCGCGTTTCAATTCTGACCGCGAGCGAGCCCAACTCAGCTCTGGATCGACAATCAAGCTTGGTCTCATCCTCAGCCACATCGTTCGTAACAGCGCCTTCGCCGACGACGACAATCTGCCCAGACATGGATCACGCTCACACTCAAATCCACATAGTAGAAGTAACAAGGAACTCAGTTCACCTTCACCCGCCAAAACCATTGCCCAACATCCCCCGGGAGGATACAATCGGTCCACCTCCGCCTTCTCCTCCAGCCAGCGTAGACGGATCACCTGACAATCTATCATCCTTATTCCCAGTAAGGCTTTCCAAGTCAGACCCACTTCCGAAAGGCATAGAAGCAGACATCGATGTAGAGTTGGAAACAGCCACCATAAACAGCCGGCGCACACACGACCGCCTTCACCGTGCTTCCACAGAGACAAAACTCTCTGTTAGAGTCCCTAAAGTCTCCCAGACGAGTAGCTATGCCCAAACTGCAAGCACATCCAAGAGCCAGCAACCAGATGGTCTCCTCCACCCACCCGCACGTCCTGTGCGCCGCAATACGACGGGCTCTGCACGTCGTCCTCATCCACCTCCATCCGCATATGTTGCAACCGGAGAACTGGAGGATGATATCCAGATACATGCAGAGCAGATTCGCCGTGAAAGAAAGCGAAAACAGGCTGCCGAAGTTGCAGCAGCAGCTGCCGTCGAAGTGGCTCAGAAACAGGACGAGTATCCCTTGGTAGGCAATTTAATAGGAGAGGACCACGCAAATTACGTCCTTATGTATAACATGCTCACGGGCATCAGAATAGCGGTGCGTTTCCAAATTTTTTATGTGCGCAGGCTCTAACTCCACGCAGGTCTCACGATGCCAGGCAAAGATAAAACGACCCCTCACTGAACAGGATTTTACAGCAAGGCATAAATACTCTTTTGATATGTACGTATCCCCTGTCCCTTTAACATTCCAAGCTCATATTCCCCTAGCGTCGGGAACGAACTCACACCCTCCGCGAGATATGACTTCAAATTCAAAGACTATGCCCCTTGGGTGTTCCGCGAACTCCGCGAAGATCACTTCTCTTTGGACCCTGCGGACTACCTCCTCTCCCTCACATCCAAATATATCCTCTCCGAACTCACCTCCCCAGGCAAAAGTGGTTCTTTCTTCTACTTCTCTCGCGATTACCGCTTTATTATAAAGACCATTCGGCATGCAGAACACAAGTTCCTCCTTCGCGTTCTCCCCCAGTACTGGGAGCACGTCAAAGCGAACCCTCATACTTTATTGAGCCGATTTTATGGACTTCATCGCGTAAAGCTTCCAAGAGGACGGAAGATTCATTTCGTGATTATGAACAATTTGTTCCCGCCTCACAAAGACATTCACGAATCTTACGATCTCAAAGGGAGCACTATCGGGCGTATCGTACCACCTGCGAAACTGGAGCAGAATCCTCGCGCAGTGCAGAAGGATCTAAACTGGATCGATAGTAATAGGGTGCTGGAGCTTGGTCCCGAGAAAAGGGCTCTTTTAACAGAGCAGTTGAGGAGGGATAGTGAGATGTTGAGGGATCTTGGGGTCATGGATTATAGTTTACTCGTTGGCCTTCATTGGGGGAATAGGGGGAACAAGGAGAATGTGAGAGGGAGTACGTTACGAGTGTTTGAGGTTCGTCCACTATATTCATAATACTTACCCTTACTAACTCGCGTGCAGCCCTCAGTCCCACCCATCCGACGCAAAACCACGCAAACGAAAGATGGGCGGTCCCCTGAAGCGATAGCTATGCGCCGAATTATGCGAGCATCTGATCCGCACCAATTAGGGACGACACTCGATCTCCCGGATTCGCCTTCTCCGTCAATGCAAACCGTTGCGCCGTCTACGCCCGTCCACTCCCAACGCACACGTCCGCGTTCTAGTTCCAAGAGTACCAACACCGCAAATTCGGGTGTGAATGGGAATGGAATTACGCAACAGGTCCACCCGACATTCCAAACTCCACCACATCCATCTCATCCTCTTCACCAATCTCAACCTGCTCAGTCCCCTCAACCTCAGCCTCACCATCAACCCCCTTCGCACGCACCCTCCCAGCAACCCCATCCCACTCAAGATCGCGATCACTTTCTCTTCTATCAGGACGAAGGAGGCCTCCAAGCGACAGATGACAACAACGAAGAGATGGACGTCATTTATTATTTGGGAATTATTGATATTTTGACACCGTATGGAGGATTGAAGAAGTGCGAGCATTTTTGGAAAGGGTTGAGCGCTGATCGGGTGAGTTGGTTTTTTTTGTCCCTTTATTCCTTGGTAACTCACCTTTCAACAGCACAAAATCAGCCCAGTCCCGCCTTCTGAATACGCGGACCGATTCTTTGGGTTTATGAAAGCTATCATGCGTGGAGGGGAGGGTGGGGCGCGGTTCAAGGTTGAGTGATGTCCCCCATGTGTGTTGTGATTTGTGGTGTGGTGTAGGCCATAGCTGAATCACGCATTAGCGATGAATATACTGTCCCCTTGTGGTCACGGGCTCGGCGGGGCAGACGACACTTCGTTACACCAAGTCATGCGCGTCACGCATCATCCTTCAAATACGTTTTCCTCGTTCTGCTGTTGCTTCATCTGGAGAATCCGTGGACATTTGGGATGCATTGGAAATTGTACAGTCTCTTTCTCTCCCTTTTTGCTCAGCACGTTTTTTTTTGACCCATCTACAGTCCCTCATGTTCTCTTACTCATGCACTTTTTATATTCCGCATGTTTTCTCCTCATCCCACGACCGTTGCATCTCCCATCAACCACATATTCTGTTTTTAAAATTTTTGCATGTTGATTTCTTCTCCATTTTCTTATTCCTTTATCTTTTTCCTCGTTCGTGCATTATTTCCTTTTCGTCGTTGATGCGACTTAACTTTGATATCGTCATATGCTTAATCTAGTGCTCTGTCTCCATCCTGCCCTTGCTGCGTATGAATTGTTTTTGCTTGGAGGATGAGAGAGGGCACGTCGTATTTTTGCTATCATTGCACGGGTACGATTTTCGAGCACATAATTGCACACTCCTTTGCGCATCTCAATATTTACGCTCATTTCTCCTCTTCAGCGATTTCTCTCGTATACACATACACTTTCGCTTGGACACTCACCGACTCGTTGATCATGCTTCGTCTCGTCCCTGTACATACTCACACTCGCTCGTTTCATTTTTTTCTTGCCTCTTGGACTATACTTGCTCGGGATGGATAGCGTTATTTATGATAAGTCTACATTGGTATAATTTATCATGGTATACATTAACTTGCTCTCAGCGCTTAGTCAGCCATTGTTTGTCCCTTTAAAGCTTGGACTGCCGCAGATCAGTGCTACCATCTTGTCGTTCAACTTAAAAGCTCCCTTGTCCGTGGCGCGCTCATTTTGGTCATTGCTAGGATCTGCAAATGTCGGCACCTGCACTTGATTGGTCTATACATTCAACTAACGTTATGTAGGGCCGAGTCAACTGCCGCTAAATTCTATGCCGTGCTGGGGAGTGAACATTACTTCATTTCAATATCTGCAAACAGTAAAATCGTGGAGATCCTCGAATACCTCCAGTTACGCCATCACGAAACCGATCCAATCCTGAAAAGGATCTCGTATAAGCAATGCAAGTTCTACAAGCTCAAGAACCCCGTATTAATCCCCGACGATGATTCTATCGACATCGCCGACATCGTCCAACAATGTCTGGATGAGCACAATTGGACAGAAGTGTCACCGGATAGATATTTGAAAGTACTGGGATCAGATCTAAGAGACGATCATGTTTACTTGGTGATCAAGCCTCTGCGACCTGAAGGTGCGCCACTGCTGTATCTGTTAATGATTGCCATTCTCATCCTCTGCTTCAGAGGAGACAGATAAAGCAATTGAAAATGTGATTCAGAAAGATGAAGAGCTTTTTCGTCACTTGCAAGTCACTGTGACAAAGTTGCAGTCATGGACCGCGCGAGACGTTCAATATAACTTGTACGGTGGCACATGGCTGATTGATGGCCAACAACCACTAGATTCAATCGTTGACATAGAAAACCGACTAGGTAGAGCGCGTACATACGCTGTACCAAACGATACCCCGCCGTCTCATGCGGACTCCCCGAGGATATCATCACGCTCAATGCGGTCGACCGCTTCGATCGCACCCAATAGATTCATCGCCCTCTCGGATGCGACGAGGGACCTGGAAAATGCCTCCAGTTACCAGGTACTTTTTGATAACATATTTTTACCTGCTGTACCCACCGAGGACCACCCCGTCGATGTGAAGGATACCCGAGAGTTTGCGGCCTTCTTCAGCGTTCTCCGTTCTCATCACCAAGACTGTACTCTTCTGGTGAACGACTCCTCTTCCTCCCAGAAGGCTAGCAACTTCACTGTGCATTTCATATCGCCGCCTTTCTTTTCCCATCGCAGTGAACATTTTACATACAAGGAGTAAGCGGGATCAATTTGTTGTCACAGAGCCAACTGACCATTAAAAAATTTTCAGGCAGACGCCTTGGGAATTCCCCATCTTCCTCAATACTCGGGATAATCCCAACGCCTGGTGCAAGTTCTCCCCGGTCAGCGATTGCATGGTTTCGTCTATATCATTTCTCTGCCCCTTCATGATCTGTGAAGTACTTTCACAGAAAAGCGAATCCGATCGATTTTCCATGCTAATTCAAGGCATTGCTCTTGCGCGCGTAGGACAATGTTTCATGTCAAGCGGGGAAAAATTCTTCGTCGTGGCAATTTATCTCCGTGGAAATTTGATTGCCGAAAGATATATCATTACCCAGCCTGGTGCAGATAGAAAGGTCTTGCTCTGTGTTTTCGCCGCTTTTTTTTCTTAAACAAAGGCCAGGTATTCATTTCCCAGAAACATTTCGACCTTACAAAGGCCAATGATGCGGTTGCATTCCTTCGTGAAATGTACAACCTGGCGCAGGAACTCGACGATTTGGCAGGAAAAATCGATCCAAAGAACAAGATACGCCTTCGCAACATTAAGGTTGCTGCTTCCGAGGTGATTTCTCTCACGTCACAGGCTCAGCACAACAAAACACCGAGAACGACGTTGGCCTCCGTCCTTGAAGAAAATCGCGAAGCCAGTGGCGCTCAGGATGATCTCGGTGTCTTTGATGCTGATGACATTCAAGGTATTTTGAAAAAGATGGGTTACGAGATTTCATTCATTCTATTTGGGGTGCGTACCACCGCAATCTACAATATAGCAATACCGACAAGACATCTTATAGCATCCGTTCCTCGCCTTGGTGTCAAATATCGAGGATGATTCTCAACAAGGATATCTCAAATTCGTGAAAGAGGGGCAAAAGGAGATCGAGATCTTGCGATACCTCACGGGGATTAAATCTTCCTCAAACTTCACTATCTCTCCAGTCCAAATCTGGCCCGTGCAAGGGGGTAACGTCGTATCAATGCCTATGGCTGGCAGCCACCTTACCAGTCTATCCAATCCCGGCGCGCACCTGTGGCTTGTGGCCAAGCAGCTGTTCGAAGCTGTTAACTTCATGCATCAGCATGGCGTGGCGCACCTGGATCTGAAGCCTCCAAATATCCTTCTCCCCACCGATGGCGGCCGCCTATCTATCATCGACTTCAACAGATCCGTACGGGTCAAAGGCACTGAAACAATGTTCCGCGGTATCGTCGGCACCACCGGATATCTTGCGCCTGAAGTCGAGGTTGGTCAAGGCCTCTACAGTGCAATCCGCGCGGACTTGTGGTCCTGTGGAAAGACGTTGGAGGAGCTATGCTCCCTGTGTAGTCCATCCAGGGATCGCAACGTGCTACTCGAAATAGCTCGAGAGCTCATGAATGAAGACCCAAAACAGCGACCGATGATGTCAGATGTCTTGGGGAGGCTGGCGTATTACAAGGTTGATGCCAATACAGGACCAGGTTACTTCAGGTAACGTGTACAGTTCTTGACATGTATGCCGCACTGTATGCTGGCATTCGTTTAATTGTTCCGGGCAGTTTCTCCTCTGTCGCACCACCGGAAGTGCACGCTTGAGCTCAATGTATACTACATTTACCTCAAAGTGAGAAGAAGATAATTGGACGGACGACTCGATGGCCCAAGCGCCCTGCATGCCAGTTATACCCTTGTGTAGTGAGAATGTCGATCATACTGCGATAGCAGCCCAATGAACCTATTATACCCTTCCTTTGTCAGATGTTCTTAGCTGGCTAAGATTTCTGAACTCGAGCGCACCACGCTGTAATACGTCCCTGAAGTACATGCACGATACTGCCCAAACTCAACCCGGTCGAAGTTCGAGGTGTGGATTAATCTAACTAGGCATTTCGAGGGCGAGGCCTCTCATCCTGTCGATGCGCGCATGCTAGCATTCGTTGTGTCATCGTTTCAAACTCTTGGTTAATGTCGTCTTGTCTGCCTCTAAGTCGGGCGGCTGCTGAACAACCGATGCACCTTCTTTTTCAGCCAAACGAGCATTTTTCTCTAATAGATATGTCGCATCATCTTGAACGCATACTAATAAATTTATAACACAGCATCACTTAATCAATCAAAAAACAACACATCCATTAAAACCTAGTAGATCATTAACAAGAGATCAATCAACACACTCGATCATCGTGAAATACCAGGGCTCCTGCGCCCAGTCCACCGTAAGCGCGTTTATGTCCATGACATATATATAGCCAGCTTACGAAGCTCTCATTGAATGTCTTCAGAGAGTTGCTGAGGTTTCTTAGGCCTTCTACATTGGCCTGCAGCGCCTCAACTTCGTCGACTAGCTCTGCCGTCACAGGTTCGATGAAGCCAAGACCATGAGGAGTATCAGAGTTGTTACCTGATCGCGAGAGAGCAAAGAGAAAGACCCTTGGGATACATGTTTAAGAGGTGTAGTATGCGGCGTATGGCATCAGGGAATCAGCGAGGAGAAGGTTCAAGTTATAGATATAAATGGCAAACTTAGATCACATGTCCACCATGTATATAGTGATATGGCATGATGGCATGAAAGGACAAAAAGACACAAGAAAAACCTACTATCATTGGCCCAGGGATCCTAGTGGCTTAAATTTAGTTGTCGCAGCAGAAAACGCTTTTGCCAATGGTCAATGTTCGTATGGTGTTCGATGCCGACCAGTGGTCCTACTAGTAGGGCACTGGTGAACTCCACGCTTTCATAGGAACACCGATAAGTCAACCACGGCGGACCACAGCTAGTGAATCGCAAGCATTCATCTAACCAAATTATAACGTGGTACGCCTGCAGAAATACTAATTTGCGTGCTAGTCGCAAAGGTACATACCAAGAGATCCCGAACATGCAAAGACCGGTTTATACATACATGTCATCATCATCATCATCATCCCGTGTAGCAGGAGCTACATATGGCTCAGGCTCAGCTTCAACAGCTTTCTTGCGCGCGGCTGCAAAATAAGTAAGAAAGAAATCAAGAAGTACGCATATAACTCACATCGTCGTGTAGCTTTCCGCTTCGCAGCTGCTTTCTTGCCTTCAACGCGCTTTTCAAGGGCTTGATCCTCTTCGCCTTGACGTCGGTGTTCATCAAGTATCTGGAAGATTGTCAGACTCATGTTACAGTAATCCTGGTCAGAAAGGCCCTACCGATTCAAACTCATTGAGCTCCGTATCTGGCTTGTTCGCCGATTTATTGGAGCGTGCCTTTGAAAGTATCTCACTAAACCTGTCGAACACCCC
>MU173043.1:0-117091 GCA_016695475.1 Suillus decipiens | reverse complement strand
CTCACTGAATACTTGCCAATAGTCGACGGAAGTCCAAGAAGGTCTGCAATGCGCGCAGTGCAGCCACTGAACCCACCAATATTGAAATGGTCTCCAACGACAAACCAGTGACAATCATGTTTGCAAGGTGTTGGAAATGAAGACGTCGCGAGCACACAACCCACTGCACTGCACCCTTGCAGATCTATCATATACATAGGGCCTTATTTCAAATCCGGTTTTCGGAATGGACTATCATTTTTACCGTGGGCAGACCGCCGCGCGGCTCAGACCATACCCCCTTTCGACGGATGGCAAGGATCACCGTGGAAGTCGGAATAGACTCTGGTGGTGCGACATATTATGGCTAGTCGAGAACTGCAGGCACTTGGGCAGATGCCACCGGAACATATATATAGATCAATTCCATCGGTGACAAGGCGTGTGCAAGGATCGAGTGATCAAGTGAGCCAGAAAAGGACAGTAGGTTGCATGGGCACACTAAATCAGTATGTACAATGGGATTACCGTACATTGGTCACCCCAATTATTCTTGAATCCGCGCGTCAGCGAATTAAAAGATCGACGACATGAGCGCACAGCAAAGGATAATGATATTATAGGGATTGGTAAAATCTGGAGTGGGAAGGTTACCAAGGAATTCTCCCAAGAGACGATTGAGGTGTGGGAAAAACACGACCCCTGGTCGATCCCAGCCCTCGTCAGCATCAGGTGGATGATTGGTGTAGTAAGAAAAGCTTTTTAACCCCATGTGAGGATAGCTTGCAGCATAAAGGGAGAAAAGGCTGTCATCAGATAATAGTGTGACTGGTATCAATGGTGGCAGTAAGTACCGCGTTGATGAACCATCGACATCAGCGAGCTGGTTGTACGGACAGACGGACTTACAATACTGAAATCTATGCCCACTGAGTCGGCCAGTCTACATGGCAATATTTGGACGGAGCTGTGAAATAAGATACCATAGGTTCAAAATTATTGCGCATAGGAACGGAAATTTTAGGGGTGATTTAGTGAGATAGGAGAGGACTGGCTGACGGAGTGTCCATATTGCCCGACGAGGATAATGCAGTGCTATGGCATTGTCTCAACGTTGAGATTTGAAGAAAGCCATTTGCATTGCACGTGTACAGCATAGCGTACTTGTACTGTAAAATATCTATTTATATATGTCTACCAACAATAAAACTATGCTGCCGACGGGCCCGGTAATAATATCGCGCCTTGTACCTCGACCTGAAGGCGGCCCCATTAGGGTATTCAACACAGCCACTTGGGAGGACAAATTGTAACGCGTGTATCACGTGATCATATAGCTCAGTCTGTGAAACCTCAATGTTCAACACCTCCAAGTCGGACCTTTCCCCCAGCTCGAGGGTCAATTGCACAGCCCTTTCCACTGATGGAAAGGTACTAGTTAGTAGTTACTGGTCAAAATAAAATCGCGTACACATGGGGCATTCACGCCATCTTCAAAGAAGCAGGCTTTGAGGACCTCCTCTAACCTTTACCTCATGTAAATCTCATGTTCTTCAATCAAAACTATATCTTCCTTGCAGGTCGCAGCTCGAGACGATGATGAACTTTCGCCAGGCTTTTTAACGACGTGACATATGGTGCTCATGTGCGTCACCAGCGTCTTTAATCGGTTCCTATTCTGACCTCTTCATCTCAGTCCTCCAGATACGGTAGCTATCACCGTTTCTCTACTCGCATCCTCTTTCCCTGGAGTGCGAGTGCGTACTTTTGTCACCTTACTAGGTCGCCTTTTCCCCGTTGTCAATGCAATACCGATGATACAACCAAACTCTAGTAACGCCCCAGACAGTCCATCTTCGAAGTTGCTGCAGTAAAGTATGTATTTCTTCACGTGCATCCAATCGTTGTGGTTTAATGATATGATTTCTGTCCAGGTTATGTTTACTGCTCCACCGCTGCCACACAAAAATGACCAGGGGTCGTCTACTATACCGCCTGCTCTAGGTACTACTGCTGCACCACTTCCAAGACATACGCATTCACTACCCGATTGTTGGATCATCTGGTACTTTTTCTGCTGCGCATCTGCTCAACACGCCGATGCCAATGCACAACCAACATGGCACCAGCAAGGCCAACCGCGAGGTTAAGTCCATGCCTAGGTGTCATCATCACAGGATCGGCCTGCCGCCCCCTCGACGTCTGCAACACCCAGTGCTTTCGATATTCGTGCTGCCTAACGGATAGTCACGACTCTTTCCATATTGTGGCTTGTTTTATTGTTTTTCATGCTGTCGGGCATTAACATCGTAGTATGTGCACACTTGTCTCATCTTTGCATCTGGTTCTTTTGTGATTCGTGCTATTCTCGTTGTTCACGTTGTCTCGATAGCAGGTTGCCTTCAATGCTATACTGTGAAACCTCGATTTTCATTTCAAGGAGCCGCTAGAAATATGTCCTAGTCGGGAATTCCGGTGTCGTGCACCAGTCGTCCCGTCTGCATATTCTATGACAAGCAAGACATCACTGTCCAGTAATTAAGGGCTCGGTGACCGACGTCAAGGTAATTTGCAGAGAAGGAAAAAATGCACGACATATATATAGAGTCTGCACGATATGTTCGATAATTGACGTGATAGTTGGTTTCATCGTGAAATAGAGCTAGACAGGATGAAGAGACAAGCGATTGGTGTCGGCGAAAACCTCTGTGCTTAACATGTGCACTGATTGAACACGGGAACCTCACTAAAGAGATTGAGAAAGTGTTGATCATAATTTCAATTCACTGGGAAATGAACGTCTGTGGACTACTTGCTAGACTTGGTGATCCGATTATCGATGGCCTTCAGATGCGGTGGTCAGGCAAGCACTTGATCATCACGGTCGAGATCTTCGTAAGTTAATGTAGCATGTCTTCACTTGAAGTTTGGACAAGAGAAACCGAACACGGTATGTGCTAATCAACCTGGACTCAGTGTGATATTTGAATGGCCATCAGTATTCAACGCCTCAAAGTACAACTGCACAAAAAATGCTGAAACGACAGCACTAGTACTCACTGGATGGTAAGCGACCACATGATTAGAAAAACAGCGTTAGATGGTGGAAAAAGCAGTGTAGTGCCATATTTTTTAAAAGATATGCATGCATCATACCGTATCGTCATAATATCCATGGTGACCACGCGCAGAGCATGCGAAAATGCAGGATTAGCAAGTGGAGGCGGATATGAGTTTACTCTTCTTCTTCCTCCTCTTCCTCCTCCTCTTCGCCCTCCTCCTCTTCATCCTCCTCCTCCTTGGCAGCCTCCACGACAGCAGTTGCAATACGGTCCAAATCCCGCTGACCGTCTTGGCTTATCCGTCGTCCACCATTGTCGGTCTGCTCCAAGACACCAATCTTCTCTAGTGATTGACACACTTTTCTTTGGACGGAGGCAGAGGAATCAGCGTGGTGTGATGGGCGGTTGCCGCGTCTGTTGCGGCCACCATGAAGTTTTGTCAATGCACCGATACCGACGTCTTTGCGGAGGTAGATGTGTCGTGCAACAGCAGCTGATTATGATCGCTCTTTAAGCTCGTTCTCTGATGAAGGGGTCAGAAAGCAACGCACCTGCACGGACGTAGTACCAGTCTGGGTCGTAAGGTGCGAGCTCCTTGAAAGACCCGGTTTTAACGATGTCGACCCATGTAGGGACCTCAAGCTTTCCCGACCGCTTGAGATGGGAAGCATATGCAACAATGAAAGCCTCAGCACTGAAAGTGATACTCACGATTAAATCATGGACCGATTTGATACAAATTAATGACATACCTGATATCTCTTACTCCTGGCATGTTGGATAGTGGGAAGGACGACCGTGAAT
The DNA here is from genome assembly GCA_016695475.1 of Suillus decipiens. Taxonomy (NCBI): domain Eukaryota; kingdom Fungi; phylum Basidiomycota; class Agaricomycetes; order Boletales; family Suillaceae; genus Suillus; species Suillus decipiens. The sequence goes on along the minus strand of MU173043.1, from coordinate 113,246 downwards.
AACCTTGAGGAAAGTAACGCGGAACGTTTCGCGCGACGGTTGGCGGCTTGTGTACGATACTGGGAATTAGAGTTCAGTACTGAGTTCAAATTCAGCCACCGCTGTGCAGTTTTGAGATTAGTCAGCAAGTCTGCGATTACTACGATGACTGGGATGAGAAACACAATTTCATTCAGCTAGACTCGTCGGACACGTTGATGACGGTCGTTGGAAGGTCGACAGAAGATTGAGCAGCTTACTATCCGACGACATGATTTACCGTCATTTTTATGGCAGAAGATTATCAATGTTATAGGCGTGTTGTTCGCAACTTGGATATTGCTGCAAACGTTTTGGTACACGTTGTGTTCGAATAAACCTCATTTGATCTGACTGGCAGGTTTTACGCATCGACCGCCACGACTTCAAGAAGATCAAATTTCTGCTTACGTAAACCGGATGTTATCGTGCGGTTTCTCATCTGACGCTGCGCACCCACGGACCATACCATGATTCTATCCAAGGATATTCACAGTTCCCCTCCTTTTTCATCTTTACCTCCAGAGTTACTCATCGAGATCTTTTCAACGTGCAGCCTTACAGGTGACTGGCATACCCCCCTTGCATTATCTAAAGTCTGCTGTTTATGGAAAGACTTGATTATATCGTCACCCTCCATATGGCAGACCATTGTCATACTAGACTCGAAGCGCTCCATGTCCTCCATCCGTGCTCAGGCAGAGCTGTGGATTGCTCGCTCTTCACCCCTTCCATTCAATTTGGTTCTCAAGTTAACAAATTCAGAGCGACTCTTACCCATCATGTCGTGTTTCCTTCCCAGTCTCGCCCGTTGGATGCGCTACACTATCACCTATGATGAAAGAACTGTCGAAAAATCCTTAGCTGACCTCACCTTGTCCTCGCCTCGTTGCATACTACATCATGTTGATATTCTTCTCAAGGCTCCCTTCGAGGACGTCACGGGTGATGATGAAGACGATATCATCTTTTTCCCCTGCGGAGGCGCGACATACCGTCACATATCCATGAAAGTAGCAACGACCAAACTTCCCCATGCAGAAATGGTCAACCCCTTATTATTCACGTCCCTCAATATCTCAGAAACCACATTCGAATCCTCCGTCCGATCACCGGACCTCCTTCAGTTTCTTGCTCATTGCCCGAACTTGGAGCACTTGTACTTTCACGGTTTGTCCAGTGATGAAGGCACTCTTGACACCCTACTTCCTGTCATCGCCCTCCCGCGATTACATACGCTCCACCTAGACGAAATTTGCAATCAGCGCAGTATCCTCTCACATCTCTACCTCCCTGCATTGCGAGAACTTTATATGCGTCACATGAACGTAGACTACCCACTCGAGCCATACCACGTTCCTGAAGAAGGTGACAGCGATGACGAGTCCCGTGACTTTTCCCAGTCCCCATACAGCGACCTTCACACCGGCATGGGTATCCGCAAACTGTTATCGCGCTCACGCCCCCCGCTCGAGATCCTAGACATGGATTTATCAGATATGCGTACCAAAGACTTCCGCTGGGTTTTCGATAAGCTGCCTGACCTGAAACAGTTCTCTATTGTTGGGTCTGATATGTCGGATTCGGTGGTTGCGCTTTTCGCGCCTTTTGTTGTTGGACGTGGAGATGGGCAGGACGGGAAGCGGATGAGCGTGCGCCTACCTCAGCTTTCTGTTCTCAAGATGTATAGTTGTCAACAGCTCTCGGGGGATGCGCTGGTGAAAGCCTTGAGTGCGCGCGTTCACTACACGGATCGCACAACGCCAGACACTACGCTGGTGACGGTGGTCATTTCAAGCTGCAATAATTTTACTGCGAAACATACTGAAGAGTTGTCGTGGGATTTGCACGATCGTCTGCATGTGTCCTGATTTGGGATAACGCTCTTACGGACTGTTCAAGGACATGGCCCTCTCAATGCGTATTTATATTGTATTTGCTCTGTTCTGCATTACTGGTACCTAAGTTACGAGTATCGGAAGGACTTTCGACCTTCTCGGAGTATATGACATAGAATGAGTGAACCACTATCATTCCTTCTGTCGTGGTCTGACTGGGGGAGACTGGTCAGACCAGACACAAAGAGTACGCCGCCCCACTCATCTGACCAGCGTCTCATTCCTATACATACCGCTGTTAGTATTTACCTAAGACTCGACAAAGCACCTTACCTAACAGGAAAGATAATCTGCTGTCTCTCCGCCGACTCCCTCAACAGACGTCGGATATCCAAAACGTTGTCGTAGTTGGCCCTCCACACATTATCTCCATCACGCTCACCCCAATGGAAAGTATGGAATGTATCCACCTCGTATCCTTTCTCCCACTTCTGCCTCACAAAAGATGCATTGAACGGTGGCTGATATATCCACCACTGTCATCCCACAATCAGTCAGCACACGTGTTACAAAACAAAAGCAACGACAAGTCTCACATGGTCCACAAAGAGAATCGGCTCATGGAGAGGCGCGACCAAGTGGAGTGTTGTAGGTGCAGCAATCTCAAGGAAGCAAGTTGTTTCAAGGAAGAGGCTCAATACCTCCATGAATATCTCGCGGTACCGCCCTGGGATGTACATCGTATCTGCAGAGCCTCCGATGAGACGCGTTTCACCATTGGTGAATGCAGCGAGGCGTTCTCTCAGGTCTATGGGTACCTTCCAGAAAGCTTCCATGCAGATTCCGACTCCCACATGTGGGTCGCTATAGATGAACAATAGTTATCAGATAAGCACAGTGAAATACCTTGTGAATTAACTCACCCCCACCTGCCAACCGATGATCAGAACTGTGGATGAGAGTTTATCGGGATATTACGTACCACCAGTCAGTTCCCCATCCCCTCCAGGTTTCCGTGAGATTAATGGACGGATCCGGGGATACGTTGACAGGAGGAGCATGCAGACCACGGCTGAGGATATCATCTTGTGCAGGGTTAAAAACAGGTAGGCCCCATGGTGAATGATACCAAAAAAGTTCCTGGTCAAACTTCTCCAATCGTGGAATATTCAGCAGAGTATCAAACGGCACCCATAGGTAGCCATCGTAACAGTCTTGATCCTGAAGAGCAGTGTATAGCATGTGATGAGCCATCTATGTGACTGATGAGAACCAGGCATGTGAATTAAGATACTTGTAGTACACACGCGTCCTGCCATCTTATAATACGATGGATCAGTCAGATCCTCATCAGAATAGTACGAGTCTACAAAGACATCGTAGGAGTGGTCAAACCCAGAGTCCTCGCGGGAGGTAGGTCCAATGTAGAGAATCTAGCACCGGGCGTGTAAACCTAACCAAAAGACTTGGGCGTGCGGGCTTACATTTGGAAAATAATCAGAATATACTTCTCGGTGGTAATCTAGGTTGGCACCATAACGAGCGTGGCTGAAGAAGACTACTAGTAGGATGTTGTCGAAGCGGTCATAATTTTCCAGTGTATTATTCTTATGCGAATGAAACAAAGGCCGGCGGCGACAAGCATCTGACTGTGACTCCGAAGTGAAGTCCCACTGCGATTTTGGGGCGCGTGATGTCCACACATTCTCGTGTGTTATTGCGAACGATATGTAAAGCAAACATCCAACCAATACCACCGCAAATATGACCGGATAACGAGGCTTGGTTTTTTATATCAGCTCAAGAGTGTGTGATCAGTGGAATTAGCCTACCCGAGTCACACATTCAGATTTGATATCCTCTGTGGCCTGTCTCATGCTGGAGACATACACACCCGCTGTTGTTAATGCGAGAAGACATCCTATAAATACACTTGGCTCGTTGAGGAAACCAGCAGTCAGCAAAAAAAGGACAACCGTCGAGGCGAGTACGGTCATGATGCTTTCCAGAATGACATCGTAATCTGCTGGCCTAAGCACGAGATACACATGAGACACAAAATACTCACAGTATATGATATAGAAGGCCGACATGTCTCGACCGGCTTCCGATAGACACGACAGAGCCAGTGCGATCAGGTCCGCATGTGATCCAAAACCATCACTCTTAGTGCCAGGAAAGGTTGCGCTAAAAACATAGAGCGACAAATGGACAAGGCAGCCGACAGTGAAGATGAGCAGGTTTATAGTGTCGAAAAATGACGGATGGTGTGATTTGTAAACCTGTATGTACAGCGGGCTTCACTTTGAACTTTATTCCAAGTGTGAGATTTTGTGACTTACAATATCAACCAGAGTGTCAGAAAACGAGATGCTGAGCGCAGAGGCAAGCAACGAGAGGTAAGGCAAGCTACTTGAGTGGCTAATAAGGCCGTTCTGAATAAAATTAGAAAGGGGTTCAACTGCTGGTAGTAGTTGCCTCACCCGAACAATGAATACCCCACAAAACTGAGTATTATCAGTGCCCGAGATCGCTATATAAATAGTTTCATGAAATTACACACTTGTAGAAGAGCAGCATACCACAGCTGTGGAATATACGTTCTGCAAAAGAACATGCGCAGCACAAATAGCGAACAGAGACTCGCCGCGGGGATTACAAGGTATAGTGCAAGTGGATCGATGTGTTCCCTGCTTCTGGAAATCTATGAGAACCATCGTCATTTCCTCTAGATAAAAGAAGACGCCGGACATACTGCATATGCCCGAATCGCACACAGCGTGGAAATGACAAGGATGGACAAACTCGAGCGCCCGCTACCAAGAGTCAACCAGTCAGGCCCTAACCGAGGACACATTAGTGCCAGCTCATCGAGTCGGACGTTCCTCGGTGTAAAAGACTCGTGACCGCCCTCGAGTGGGACATTAATGTGGTTCGAAGGTTGATCTTGGTTGTAATATCGGCAAGGATCGAGCGAATCGTAGCAAAAGTATTTTTGTTTCGCGATGTATAAACCCAATGCGACGAATAATTTAATAGCTTCGGTGAAAGCGAGACGGATGTGGATGTCGACAGGTGTTTCCGACTTGTGACGATTAACCAGAATTTCGGATGAGACCCAGAAAACAAAGAACCCAATCTAATAACTCGGATGAGCTGGTGGTGTTGAGTATTATCTCATGAGATGACAGTGACTGACTGGAAGAAGAGTTTTATTCTGCGAAATATTGTAGTGAAATGGAAATAACTTGAAATGCATGGGCGGCAAACGAGGAAGGACCAGCATGTTCTGCTTTGAGAGTTCGGTTCCGCCACCTGGCGTGCTCTATCACAATTATGCCTGATGCTAATGACAGTGTAATACTAATAGACCAGAAAGAAAAATGGCGTGCAGTAGGCACAGTGAGTTCGCAGTTCAAAAGGTGGTTTGAACTTTGCCGGAGTAATCACTGGAAGGCGTGGCTGCAATTCGGATGCGAAGTCGGATCCTGCAAGAGCGCAAACTGCAGTCTACGCCAAGTGGCCTCCACCACATTGTAAGCTATGAAACTCTGACACTCGGTTATTCACAACCTAGTTCATGAAGATGTAACAGATTGGCTAAAGATGGGCATGGGCGTTTATCAGAAGATGCTTTGGTCGCAAATGTCCGAGATCGAAAATATGAAAACATTACATACTGCACAAGTCCCGCGCCGAGTCTTTCCGGTTGTGCGGTTTTCCTCCCATCTTTCATTGGAACCCGCATGTTGGGGCCTTCGCTGGCTAATCCTCACGACCTGCGCTCTTGCGAGGCTATGAGAGCAATTAGACGTCACATACTGCAAACACTGCTGAATTGAATACAGACATGCATTTCTAAATCAAACAAATATTGTACATTTCGATATCTATGCAACTGAGAATAAAATAGCTCATAACCTGCGATAATGAAACCAATACATCATACTAGTGGCCATCGACGACAGCGATGCTACCGGTATCATTAAACTTTAGTTCTTTCATGTCGTTAGCCAGAAGCTCCGAGCCTTTTGATTTTCGGGAAACCAACTCTCGGCGAGCACGAACACCTTCACGCAAACGCTCAAGAGCAGGGACAGTCATGTCCCAGGACAGACAAGCATCGGTGACTGACTGGCCATATTTGAGGCCAGCAGGACCACTCGACGGTATATCTTGCCGTCCCTCGACGAGATTAGATTCAATCATGACACCCATAATGAACGCCGAGGTGTCCTCACTTTCCAATTGTTGTGCCTGAATGAACAGTAAATAACAGTGAATAAAATGTCAGAAAATGCTCACGATGTCTTCTACAACTTCTATCTGCCTGCGATGTTGTTTTTGGCTATTTCCGTGACTACAGTCAACCTAAATTTGGATCATATCAGCGACACTGAGATCCTGGGTATAACAGCTCAAAATTACCATGATTTTGCAAGGAAGACCAGCTTTGGAAAGCTTCTCGCCACAGTCACGGACATATTCTGCGGTATAATTGGGGCCTTTAGAGCCACCACGCAAGATTACATGTGTATCTGGGTTGCCCTACCAAAAGTTACACAGTGTGAAGGCGTTAAAAAGGTAAAGTTGCCGTACCTCGGTTTCAATGATACTACTAAGGCCTTCTTTGCCCACACTGAGGAAAACATGGCCACTCCGAGCAGCACGAGATGCATCTATCGCAATGCCAACGGATCCGTCGGTCGAATTCTTGAATCCAGTGGGCATCGACAGTGCAGAGGTCAGCTCTCGATGCACTTGAGATTCTGTCGTGCGGGCACCAATAGCTCCCCAGGATACTAAATCAGCGGTATACTGAGGCGAAATTGTATCGAGGAACTCGCAGCCAGCAGGCACACCAAGTTTAGCGATATCTAAAAGGAGGGTGCGAGCGATGCGCAGACCCTTGTTGATTTGGAAACTACAATTCATATCGCTATTTCCCTATTATTAGAACTCATTGGTCGTAAAAAATCGGAAAGACACTTACGGATCATTAATCAAACCTTTCCATCCAACAGTCGTCCGAGGCTTTTCAAAGTACACGCGCATAACGATGTGCAAGTCATCTTTAGCCACGTCTGCGTAGGCTTTTAGCAGCTTGGCATATTCAAGCGCTGCATCGACGTTGTGGACCGAGCATGGACTGATGAATGCAAGTCAGTCAAGACTTAACTTAACTGGGCATAAATAGTTCATACCCAACCACGACCATCAGCCGGTCGTCGTCCCCCCTGAGTACATTTTCGGTTGCCCGACGTCCTTCAACGACGGTGTTCGCAGCAAGAAAAGTCCTGTATGTACGTTAGAATATCATCACCAAAAAGTGAAAGCACGCACAAAGGGAGGTCTTCCTGCAGGATTTGAGGTGGAATCAATGGACGCGTTGCTTTGACGCGACGGTTTTCAAGCCGTTGAAGTGCTTCTTTGAAGGAAAGAGCCATTGAAAGATCAACTTGAAAAGAAGGCAAATAGGTATCTGTTGAAGATGACCGAAAACACAAAGCCTACCGTTTTCTGACATTGGACTATATAGGTTTTTGGGTGATGTTGACAAGTAGGATATGCGGAATCAATACCACTTGTTAGGCTAGCTTGTGAGAATTGCGATAAGCTTGAAGAGGCAGAATGAGAGAATTCCTCCTTGGATGGCGAATGAGTGTGTACTATGAAGAGATCTTGGTCGAGTCATTGTGATCTCGCAATTAAGGTTGATCATCAGTACCCAAAAAAGTAAATTCACACCAATATTTGCACATGTTACACTTTCCAAATAAAATATTCTCATTTCATAGAACTAATTTCGTTACCTCCGTTCAACCATCCAATCTAAGTACATAGACGGTCAAACGTTCTTGTGTCATTCACTGCCCTCTCCAGCCATGGATTTCTCACAACTTAACTCTGCTGAACAGGCCCATATGACCAAAATTATCGAAAAAAAACAGGTATTGCTTTGTCACCTGTACTCTAGCAGAGTCTGAATATTATCCTACCCCCATCAGATGCAAGACTTCCTACGTCTATATTCAGGCCTTGTGGAAAGATGCTTTAGCTCCTGCTGTAACGACTTTACGAGCAAAGCATTGTCTTCGAAAGAAGTGATCATCTTCCATACCTATCTTCACACAGTCCGAATCTAACCTTGGTGCAGGAGCAATGCGTTATGAATTGCGCAGACAAATTTTTGAAGCACTCCGAGCGGGTGGGGCAGCGATTTGCCGAGTTGAATGCAGGTACACTTTATCCTTGTCCAACTCGGGATATACTTATGTATAATCGGTTTTCAGAGGCTATGGGTCCCAAGCCATGAGAATACAACCATACAATTTTATTCGTATGCTACGTCGGTGCTTTCAAGGTGCTATCATAATTCTACTCTTTTGTGTTTGATTAGCATGGCGGCTTTGTCCCAGTCGCCCCCACAAAACAAGCTTGCTTGTTTACCATGAACGGACCCACTGAGTTCTGACCTGTGGCACTTGTCCACGGCAGTACTTTCAACTGCTATCCAAGTATCCATAAGTCACTTTATGCTTTCCTCGGCATTTGGTTTATCGTTTCGTCCAAATGTTGCGTTCCTTCTTGTTATTTGCGCCAAGGCGATGGTCGGCGTTGTGAAAACGTTCTCGTGCGCACTCCAAGTGCTCGGTACGGTCTCTGTCCTATAGTTGGCCATCTGATATGTTACCCATGTCATTCTCAGGTGCTTTCGCGTGTCCGTCCAAAGAAGTATAACTCTTGATATTATTATCACCATGGTCGAACGACTAAATTCTGGGCTCTTGAAGGCAGTGACGATCACGCCATTGCTTATCAGAGCGAAAGCCGGATGCTAACAGCCCTGATGTGTTCGAGATGTTATCTGATATGAGCCTACTTATTTTGGGCACATCTACAACTTTATGCGCGCGTTCATACCTTAAGGGTAACACATTCCCAATAACTTTCCCGCTGTCGATACTCTGTCTGTCTGAAATATCGACGCGATGAACATGCACATGACATGATGATCTGAATTTCACAAATATAACCACGACAACGACAAAAGATTGAGATGACTAGTCTTGTTCTGGTCTTACAGTACCACTTAAGCCTTTGTTCCTATCCTTGTCCACCCAAGGCACCTTCGCCAAGGCATTGGAGACCTGCCACAGAGAAAACAGCATGCAGATTCACCGACCACGTCTAATGGAGCTAGTAGCGTGGGAGTGGTCTAGATCTATATCAGGGGCTATCCAAATTTGTTACTACGAACTCGCACCTCGGAACTCCACTCAGCATCCTTGGCTTGTTCAAGTTAGTCGTCCTCGTGCTCCTTCTGATTAATTGCAATGGCGCCTCATCCTCTGATTAATGAACTTGCGCCAGAGTTCTCTATCCCCGATGTGAATGGAAAAATGTTCAAGTTCCCACCTGAAGAACAGGGGGTGCGAGTGAAGAAACCTATTGCATTGTTCTTCTACCCCGAGGCAGGTAGGCACTCACGCATTCACATGCTCCCGGCCCGAACTATTGCGCTCATCCGTTCGTTGCACAGGAACGTTTGGTTGCACCCGCGAGGCTTGTCAATTTCGCGATGCATTGGTTGGTATGTACTCACGTTCTTGCAGGAGTATGTACTGATCATGTTTTTGCAGAGAAAGAGATCTTCAAGCGGACTGATGTTCAGGTCATCGGAATAAGTCCTGATCCTGTGTCAAAGCAGAAGAAATTTGCTGAGAGTCAAAACCTCAATGTGAGTTGTCTTGAGATTTTGGAGCGTCACGATCTAGCTGATTGTTGCGTATACAGTATCCTGTCTTGAGTGACGAGAGGCACATTGCATACCAAGCGTTCCATATCGGTAGGAGTCTTCTCGGATTCACCGATGCCAGAACCACTTTTGTCATCGACAGTGAAGGCATAATCAGGTAAAGCCATATATGCTCACCAGGCAGGATCCAAATGTAACCGGAAATATACAGGGATTCGTTGTCTGCAACAATAAATTACAACACCCACGTCAGATTTGTCACTAAGGCCTTGGAAAAGCTGGAGCCTCAACATTCTGCGGAGTTTTTGTCAAAGACCCAGGACGCTGATGCAGCACATTCCGATGACCCGTTGTCTTCACAAACTCGTGAAGAACTGGGTCGGGTTGCAAACGTGGTCGGTGGATGACGACTTCGTCTCGTACTCTTACTTTCATTGTATTCTATTGGCTGTGTTTAAGTACCCACCACGGGCATCATGTTATAACTCGACGAAGTCCAATGTACCATGTAATCGGTAACATAGAACTAGAATCTAGTGAGACATGCAAAACCTGGCATTCTCAGCAACTGTAACTAGGCCCAGTTAAGGAAGGATATGCCGTTGGCAAAATCTGCGGAAGCCATATGTGCACCATCTGGGATCGGCTTGCCCTTTTGGTAAGCACGAACCATGTCCTTGATTTGTTTTTCTTGCTTGCATGCTGCGATCAGAGTAGTTAAGTCACGCAAGACACGATATGAATTGCGACTCACCGGGCTTATGAGCTTTCCAATGGCTCTTCTGGCATTCCTGGGTACAATAAACCGCCTGTACTGCTTGTCAGTGGCTAAGTCACGTTCTATCAAGGCTTTTACTTCTTTGCATGCGGCACATCGCTTGAACTGCGTAACATTCTGTTCGACGGCATCGCAGTTAACATTTGAGCAACTTTTCAATAGTGCCTTCTTGGCATCCATATCATTGTTTGCCCATTCCCATACCACCGGGTCCATCCACAGGTTTTGAGTCAGCCAAAGATAATCCTGAGCTTCTTCGGGACTATTGAATCCACGAGGGTTGTGATTAAGACTGCCTGGAAATAATTAGTGAGAACTTAGGATAAGATGGGGTGCTAGGGCCATACGAGGTTTATCTATTTTTGCTAGAATTTTGGTCAGGATAACCGGATTGGCACGAGCGGCTAACCGAAGGTATTGTCGAGCGACAGGACAATCGCCCCATAACTTGAAGCAGGCCAAAGCTGCCGTGTGCAGCATTGATCCATCAGCACGTTTCGACAGCGCTTGTTCGTGCTCGGATGATAAGCAATCTGAGGAAGGTGTTTGAAATATGGTTCCACCTCGTGTAGGTGTCTGTCGTCGATTATGGGCCGTCCACTGTTTTACGAATGATAAGGCCTCGGCTGTTCTGCCTGCAGATATGAGCATAGATCCGAGCCATGTTCGTTGTGACGTGTTATCTCCCGGGCACAGTCGCAGCATCTCGATCATAGTGTCCCTTTGTTAATCGATTATGTATCAAGACCATTGAAGAGCGCACTGCAGGAAAACACATACGAAGATTTACCAAACATGCCCGCTTCGAAGTAAAGTCGGACTTGGGCCTGTAGGACACGCATATATGGACACGTTTCGAGTATGCTATGATATTTTCCGACTTCCTTGCTGCCATCATCGAAGCAGGTCGCACCCAAAAGCCGTTTCAAGCCTTCCTTACCTGTCCAGAACAATTGGTTGTTTCCAAAGCCAAGAGTTCTATGAACAGACTCACCCTTGGCTTCCGCATTCTCCAATACTTTCAGCGCTTCCGGCAGAGGAAACAGGTAAGCAGCCTGAATGAAAGCATCTAAGTTGTTTCCATCCTCCATAGCCTTGAGGAGAAAGGGCAAAGCTTTCCCTGGTTTCTTCCTGCGGCATAAATCTTCGGCTCTATCGAGACTGAAATAGCCACAGTTGGTTAGCAATCCGTCCGATGCAAGATAATTTATCCACACTTTCTCTGAGCTTCTATGCTAACTGTGCCGCCGCCTACCCCAAGTTTGCTCTCCATTCCATGTCGTCGATTCATAACTGTACAAAGTGGTTGGAGGTAGAGAGGGTATCTTGGGCCTGTACCAGTTCAATGTGGCACGTGTCGTACATAGCACTGGCTGACATAGCGTCACAGTTTGGAGACTAGTCTGTTCTTGAGCTAGATCGATGGAAATCCAAGTCATGCAAATAAATGTCGAATAGCATGTGTTCTAAAGTTCGACTCTCGAGGCTGCCGCGGTGCGCGCCAACTTCTGCAACAATCTCTCGCACGCTGCACTACCGTAAGCACAGCTTGAATACACGTTGAAACAATCTGTGTGTGAATTGAGCAATGCATGCAAGAATCCCTTGTGCAGATTAACGCGTTCAACTAGTCTAAGGGTGTGTGATATATATCGTGTTACTCAAGCTGACTCGGAGTTTCAACAAACTCTCCTCCTCCTATCGCTGCTGTTGTCGACTGGCTCACTCGTTGTGTACCTGCCCATTGGACTACAACTATTTTTTTGCTGTGTGATCCACAGTGCACAGAATACATTACTTCCCATTGACTTTCACTGATACATGATGAGAAGTAAATTAGGATGCAACTCAAACTATGGAAATCTTTGAACTCCTCGATTCTTCTTAGACTAGCGTCAATCAACGTCGCTACCAGTCGTCTGAGTATCGACAGAACGCGCCATTTATCGATGCTCATCTATGGACAACGAACTTTTCAGATTCCTCTTAGACTGGCGTCAATCAGCATCGCTATCAGTCGTCTGACGGAACGCGCCATTTATCGACGTTCATTAACATTTGCGGACACCGAACCTTTCAGATTCTGTCGGTCTCCGTGATAACTCGTGCCTGTTATCGTATCAATGTCCACTGGGACATTCAATAGAAACGATGAATATCAGAACCAAAGGCCTTCATGACCCTCTATTAGTACTGACGAATCGTCATTGGACTCTAGCAATCACTATAATGTTTCTCATCGCCCTGTGTACTGTTTCTGATTTGTTGCCGAACACTCACTTTCAAGTAGATACCAATCATTATCATTGTCCCGGATGCAATTGTTGAAGCGGCTCCACCGCTTCACCGATTCGTTTCACCACTAAAATCGTTTGACAAGTCTAAATTTGTATTTTTGTTATGAATTAAATATTTAAATACATGATCATCAAACATATGATGACTACAAATGAACGATAAACGACGACTCTCATCGATTAATTGATGCCAAAAATCCCATGGCAAAAGCAAGTAAAAACACAGCTGCAAAATCTACTAGCGAGAAAGAACTCGAAGAGCACTGAACCTGGTACCGCTAGCAAGAGGGTATTGAAGGGTCAGGAAAACAGCACAAAATCAGAGGGTGATTCCGTGAGCCTTGAGCCAGTGTTGAATGCAAAAATATGTTTGGCCTGACGAGCACGCTGACGCCGCTGATGGATCTTCCCGTATTGGAGAAAGTCTTGTAACAGCCGTTGGGCACGTTGCTGACGTGAAGTGTACCGAGCCATGACATAGTAGGTGGATGGTAGATCGGTATAAGTAGGACTTTATCTGCACATTGAATTATCTAAACGCTACGTATGAAAATCGTCCGAGAATCGAGTTGAATCAGTGATGAGAATCGGAGGTAATCAAACTTGCGGCCGATTCATGGTCGATTCAGGTTGAAGAATCGACAGAGTCAGAATCGTGGCCTGAATCTCCATATTTGACTCCCACTAAATGTCGGAGATGCGGATGCACTTGTGGAAAAGTACCCGACCATCCAACGTTTAACACTGAACAGGACCCTTTTCAGGACAGCGCGTTTGAAGTTAGGGCAAGATCACATAGATGATAGGCATGGAACCTCACTGCACATTTCAAGGAACTGGGTATGCCATTACTAAACCATGGGACGCGAAGATGAATTGTGATAGCTAAATGTCAAGACCTCACTCTCAGGAAGAGAAAATTGTTCCTCCTAGAGTTACGGGAGTTGGTATTATATTTTGAGTAACAACTGCATGAACTATGTCCTCGGAAGAAAGCTAATTGTGATTCAGTGTCATTGGATGTTTTGACAAAGAAATGGACATATGGTAATACTTATCGTAGAATCCCTGCAGCAGGGACTTTTAAGTTCCCCGGGACTGATCAACTCGACGCTTCTGTGTCTTCCCTGGTTTTCCTCATACTAGGTATGTATACGGTATATCTGGTAAGAAATCGATGAACGATGTTTAATTGGCTGACTACCCCAAAGTTACTTACGTAATTATAACTCAAACACCGCGGCAGACCCGAGACCCCTCGGCCGACTTCCAACTTGAACACATGGGACACCACAAATGTAGAAAAACTCTCCAATAGGTACAGCTGGATGCCGCCCGGAAAAGCCAGTTGTTGACTCCGGCGACTCAAATGATTGGCGGACGATAACCAGGTCGTATGGTCCTTTCGCCAATCAAATAAGTTGCCGTTATGCAAGGGAACAATCTGCTCAACTTTTAGGCTCTTCTGGTTTGTCTAAGCGGCACTTTAGGATCCTAGCCATTTTGGTGTGGCACACTTCCCCTGCAAAGTTCCTGCTCACATGCTTGCCACTGAGCGCCTGATTTTCCGCTCTCATGTCGAGAGTGACCTCGATGACATCCTTCGTCTCTGGAACGATCCACTCGTTCAGCCCCTTATCACCAACAGCAATGTCACACTTCTTGGCCCAAAGTTCAAGGAGACAATAAGAGCTCAAATGGAACAGGCAATATTTGGTGCCATAATCGTGCTCAAAGAGACCGGGGAATTCATGGGCCAGGCATTGGTCAGTGTCCCCGAACCCAAGAATCGCGATGGCACATTTGGGATCTGTTTACTTCCAAAATTTTGGAATAATGGATATGGTACCGAGGCGACAAAGTTTATAGTTGATTATTCGTTCAACTGGTTCGTTTGAACAGAATGTCCCTCGGAGTCTTTGCCAATAATGCACGAGCAATCGCTATCTATGAGAAACTGTGAGTGACGCCATTTTATCTCATTAACCCTTTTAATGGCATCTGCGAATGATGGTCGATTGATGTCATTCTCTCAAACCAGTGGGTTCGTCATGGAGGGCAGGAAGCGCCAGGCAGTGTGGATGGATAATCGGTGGGAAGATTCTTTGTCAATGGGCATCTTGTGAAACGAATGGAAACGCGCCACTGAGAGCGAAGGATGATAGCGTTTGCATCTCCAGGAGTATATCCAAATTCTGTGTATATCTGTGGTGCATATCACTTAGTCACCGCCTACTTTGTGCAAACTTCCCACCACCTATGTACGTGTTTGTGAATGGTAAATACTCACCACTCATTTACGTCCAATCCCAATGTACCACCAATCTAGACCAAACCAAGTCATTCAGCTTGCCAAGAACGTTCGCTCCATAAGTCCGTAACCTGGGAAGTTGAAGTCTGTCAAATTATTCACATGCATCGTGAGTTTTCCTTCATATCGCAATCAGATGACGGTAAGGTAAATGTCAAGGCTACTATGGGTATAGAACCGACTCAAGGCCACAAAAATCATACTACATCCGTGAAATAATCGGCCAAACTCTCTTGTACCTCCTTTACCTTTCCAGCTACAGCAGCCAAGACATTGTCTTTGCACCATGGCATCCCATCTAGCATTCCTTGCGTAGGTATCTCTCGTTCTACGAGGGCCTTCGTTACACTTTCTGCTAGCATCAATTTGCCAACCACATCTGCGTATTGTAGAAGTAGGACCTGACGGCCCATATCCAATGTCGAGCGCCATAGTGCAGCCCAGGCTTGATTACACCGTGCTTGAGCGCCCCCCGTGCACCGCGGACTATGCGAGATAGTAGGTGGCTCGCTTGGCAGACGTTCCCATAGCCGGCCGAGAGCGTAATGCCCAGAGAGAAGGCGGATGCGCTGTGCTCGCGTAAGTAACGCATCATTATCCCAGACATCTCGGCCTTGAAGCATCATGGCATGATAAGCGAAGCCAAGCAGAGTGCGCAGGTTAAGCCGTTCTGCAACTCCAACCGCGAGTGCGATGTCCTTCCCGGATGCGAGGAGCCGTTTCCATCGCAGCGTGGCAGCGTCAAGAAGTTCCCGTTGCTCACAAAGAGATGCAAGCTCGGTAAGTTGCACGAGGCTGGGCCCCTCAACGTCTTCAACTTGAGCGCTGGAAGAGTGTGCTGGACGCGTGTATATAGTCGTGAGGGCACCAAGGGCCCATGCTTCGATCGAGCGGAATTCATACTTGTGTGTAATACGAGCAAGATTAAATAACTGAGACGTGTTCGCCTTGGGCGTTAGTGCGAGGGTAAGCTCATGTGGCCTGCGTGTTATTGTTAATTACTCAGTACAACTGCATCCGGGGGAGGAAGTTGTGCAAACGTACGTACAAGGCGTATAAAGCCCAAAGGAGAGCCCGGAACTCCTGTGCAGTATCTCCTTGAAGCCTGATCGGATTGTCGTCGCTTTCACCTTCGGGTCCCGCAGTGACACCCGTACTGGAGCTTGAGCGTAGGTCCGAGTCTAGGGAGAACATACTGTCAAAGGTAGACTTGTCCTTTGTCAGTGTCGACCTGTGGACCTGACAGTGATGGCTTGGCATTAGTAGAAGGCAAATCAACGCATGCAGCAACAAACCCTAAAAAGTGTGTTCTCTACGAGCAGAACGGTGTTTCCGTCGGGTATATAGTACGTTGGATCATGATGAGGTATGGAAAGCTGGAGCTGGAGCTTTGGAGTCGTTGGACTGACATCTCCTGAGTGCATGAAGCTGGTTGTGAGATAAACGTCGGAAGGTAAATGCGCCATCAAACTATCAAATATATAGCAGAGGCTATTGGCGTTGGTAGCAATGGTGAAAATATTGTTGAGCGGTAATGGTCAAGGTCCAAGACAGATAAGATTACTTCAACGTTGTTCAAGAAAGGCAACCTCCTGTTAGAATGACTCGGAACAACTCACAGTAGTGCATGTGAAGTATCTAGTAGTAGACAATGTTCTTACATAAATAGTGTTGTATACCTAGTGATGCAGAAATATACCGCTTGGACGCTTGCCAATAAGCCTCCCAAGACCAATTTGGGGGAGATGCGAACGAACGCACGAGAGTGACCGTAAGAGATGCAGAACGAATCAAAATAGAGAAAATGACATGCAATTGCAGTTTCACAGCTAGGATAGCGAGCGTGTAGAATGTTAAACGTTCGAGTGCGAAGAGGGAAAGGCAAGCGGAGAGTCTAAAGTGAAGAGTACACGAGAAGGCATAGCGTAGGCGTACATACAAGTTACCAGGAGAACTGCTTTTGAGGGGCGTTTTCATACAAAGACGTGGTGGTGTGCGATGAAAAATGACTACGTTGAATACAGTATGCTATGCGTTGAAAATTTGAGAGTCCAGTGGAGGTCATGACGTGGAGACATCATGACTCAAGGGCTTTAAGCTCTGCAACCAAGCGCTGAGGGATGCAGATTAACATGAGTCCAGGTCGGATAGTCGAACGGAGACGTACCTCTGCTTCTTTGGTGAGATATTCCTGATCTATCCCACCACCTTGGGCTTGTTGGCCCAGTTTAATACCATACTCAAGTAGCTGCTTCATGTAGTAGGGATTGATGACGGTCTCGTCTTGTGCCAACTGGAGCTTCACTGGCGGGACCTCAGCTACAGAAAATAAGGTCACTACAAAATTTTAGATGGAGCACTTCATTTCTCACGTTCTTTCATCGCCAACCATTCCTGCTCAAGCAACTCGGGAATCGTTGCCCGCTCTTTCGAATTTCGCATCAAGCAGCTCTTGATGCCTTGAATAACGTCCGCTCTGACAGGTTGTTGTAAATGCTCGAGCTTTTTCCGTTCGCCTGCCTTGTTTACGACAGTGGGTATACTGCAGTCCGGATACTCGATGACATGAGCCAAGTCCGGGATAGCCTTCATCTTTTGATATACAGAAAGATGTTGGAACGGTGGGTGACCATAAACCATCTGATAGAGGATGCACCCGAGAGACCAGACGTCACTGGCTCGTCCAACTTTAAGTCGTCGCATGCCGTCGGGAAGTTCAATTGCTTCAGGGGACATGTAGTTCACAGTTCCGATCTAGGGAAGGGAATATGATCAATAATGAAGTATACCTAAAGCAGAACTTGCCTGATGATCTCGCTGGATGTTAGTAGTATCATTTGCGATGGCATTCGCAATACCGAAATCAATGAGCTTCAGCTGGCCCCTCACAAGAACGAAATTTGCGGGTTTTAAATCTGAATGGACAATCTTTTCCTCATGGATGACGTGAACCGCTTGCAGCATCTGCTCGCTCACATCAGCAACCAATATGAAGAATGAGGTCGCGTTCTGACTGACCTGCTGCCAATAATACGATATCCAAACCATATTCATCGGTTCCTTCTGCTGCTCTTGCAGCAACTTTGCCAGATCAACTTCTCCACATTCCATCACGAGCATCAGATGTCCTTTTGTCCCTCCAGGTCCCGCCTTCACCTCGCTATCAAATAGCTGAATAATCCTATTGTTTCCCTCAAGCCGCTTGAGCAGCCCGATCTCATTCATGTATCCGCTCATGGTCTCCGCGTCCGTCTTGTCCAGCGACACGCGCTTGATAGCGTAAATCTCGTTGTTCGCGTTCATCACGCGATATACGCGAGATGAGCCACCTTTTCCAATCAGATCGAGTCGTGCATACACTTTCTTGTTTACAACAATGTTATGATTCCGCACGGGAGCAGGCGCGGGCGCGGGTGGAGGGGGCGCCTGCCGCACTTGTGACGCAGGTTTCGCCTCAGGCTCACTATCCACAGGCTCGTCCCCCGCAGCCCATGTCTTCCCATTCTTTGATTTGCCAGAACCAGGAGGCGGTGCTAACAACCCACTCGTAGTGGGTGGCTGGGGTGCTGTAGGATTTCGCCGGTGATACGCTTGTCCATGTCCCTGTAGCTGTGACGACGACACATTTCGCGTGGACGGAGATAGTCTGCCTGGGTTTCGATCGACTGCTGTAGGTGAGGATGCGGTTGGCGGGTTATTGAGCGCGAGGGAGCGGACAGTGTCCGAGTCACGCCGATGGTGCGTCTGGGTGCGTACGTGCGCCTGAGACATATGTGTCGGGGAGGGCGACTGGCGGGGCTGTGGCTGGGGAAAAGGTTCAGGTGCCTCTTCCGCTGCGCGACGGGCATATTCTGCTCCATAATCTGTGATCATACGGTTAATGGGGAGGCACTGGCAAGTATGGGGCACAACAAACCATCTTGATCGGACGTCGTGCGCCTGACGCGCGCTGAGTTGAGGCCCAAGCTGGACCCTGGGCGTGGGTCGTACTGTTGTTGATTTTGGTTGGGGAGCAGGTGCGGAGATAGTCGGTCTTCTGTTGCGAGAGATGTTGTTAAGTACCGGAGAACGGACTTAGAATTGGAAACATACCTCCAGAGGCATCACTCAAACTGGCTGAGCGGCGAGGTCGCGTGCCACTTGATTGAATAAGAGGAGCAACAAGACTGCGATGTCGAAGCATGCCATTTCCAGGTTGTGGTTCATCTGCGTCTACATAAATGGTTTACATTGTGAGACCAAAGAAGAGTAAGACACGTACTGGAATGGGCCTCATCATATGCATGGTCGGCAGCAAACTCATTCTCATTGCCTTCATTCTCATTAATCTTGTCGAACCCACCCGAACCCACGCCATACTTGACACCCATCAATACCCGCCCCGCGCGATTGGGCCCAGGCATTATTTGTCGACCAGGCTGTAGCGGCTGGCGTGCGCCTGTGGACGATCCATATGCGCGTGTGGGGAGACCAGAAATCGCCCGTCCATCAAGTTGACTCACAGACGCCGAACGTGCGGTTAATCGCGGGGATGTTCGTTTGGAGGCGACACCATCCGATGACAAGCCGTCCCCGTCAGAAATGGTCATTATATTCTCTTTCTCCTCCTGTACTCGCATATCCCACTCCTCTCGCACTCGCAGCTCCTCCCGTTCATCCAGCGTAAGTGGAGGTTGTTCACGGTACTCGTCTCGAGGCACGCGTTGGGGACGCCCGATTTTTCGACCAGTCCCAGCAAGGCCACTCGACAATGGCGCACGTAATGCCAATTGAGAAGCAGCTGGCGTCAATGTAGCGGGTACGGACGCAACCCGTTGTAATGAACGAGCTGAGTTGCCTGTGGCTAATGTTTGAGCTCGGTGCTGAGCTGCAGGTAGCAGTGACTCTACACCACTCCCGTTTTGAAGTAACGGATAGGCACTCTCTGACCGCGAGAGAGAGTTCCGTCGCGGTTGTACTGGAGAATTGAGTAACATAGGTGAAGGAGGCTTAGTGTACGCATAGGGAATAGAGGTCCCCTGCGGCGGGGAAGACGAAGAAGGCTTGATAGCACCGTCAAGTAGGGCATCATTTGGTGTTGGAGGGCTCGAAGGATTAGACCTTGATGAACCTTTTGATACCCGGACATAATTACCCGCGGAGTCGAGCTCGTAGTCGAATGAGAGCTCAATAATAGATGATTCATCAGATGGCGAAGTTGATGCCCGACGATTCAGAACATTTGGATCATCAAATGCTATCATTGGTGGTGTTTGTGGTGGTGAGACACGTTGTTCGCGATGGGCGGGCGATATGGTTGATGGTGATGTTGAAGAGATCATCGACGTTGAGAAAAGCGAGCACGTCGAGAATAAAAAATGAGCACCGACGAGATGGGCGTCGTCGTCGTCGGCGACAATGTCGAACTTAAGGAAACGAAGGAAAGTTACAAGCTCTTTGTGAAGACTCGAACCATGAACGAACACGAGGCAGACACGCGGTCACGTGCAAAGTGTTAATCTAATTATAGACCGTGTTAGTCCATCGTGGACTCCTCCCCCGTAGTACGCGGACTTCCATCTTCCCATCCTTCAACTTGCCCAATCATCAGTTCACTACGGAGAACCCCTAGAAGCACAGTCTTTGACAAGTCTTTCAATATGAGCCTACCTCACAGTTCAACTAATAAACTGGTACGTCTTGACGGTCTTGTAGCGTAACCTTGACTGGTACCAGGAGCAGCTGCACCATACTATGCGCCGCCCTCAGGAGGGCCATTCAAATCGTTCTAGCATGAGTAAATATTATCTGTGAAATTACGAGTCCTACTAATAGTGATAAAGAGAAGACCAGAACCCTAATCCAGTTTAACGCAGGCGTTCGGGACTCGGAAGGACTCCGAGGTAGTGAAGCCGCAACTCGGTCATAACCTTGATCAGACAATCAGAGCCTGCCGCAATTAGATGACAAGGTATAAGCATGACCAACCTTCAGACATGTATAATAGCAAAACTCTAATGTAATATCAGGCTCACACCCCGCGGAAGTCATCAAACTGCAGAAGAGTTGAGCATCTTCCTACACGTTATTGAGTCGCTTCACGGGGATGAGCGGCCAGTTTACAGAATTTCCGCGAGTTGATTCCACTCATCATATACGATACATATCAAGGCTTTATGACTCTGTTATTCGACACACCCTGCCAGGAACCTGAGGTCATTGACGTCTTTTCACCGGTTTTCCCTGCCTTATAGCGGTTTTTAGTGCGACCTCGGGCAAGCCAAACATTTCGCGAAGTAGAGGAACATTCTGGAGTGCGACAGGCTTTCGAATTCAGACTGTATATACCTATCACTTAACATTCAGGGAGGTCTTGAATGTCTTCTGATACCGATGGGATGGAATCTGAAACAAGAGCCTGAAGTTAATAATAAGTGGAAGTGGACGCTAAAATTCTAATTCTCGATTTTAGCTCCAGGGTGGACACATTTCGTTTCTTCACTCGCACTCGTTCGCGCTAGCCAACCGTAACGTGGAGACTCTCAGCGTCCTTTTCTCGACAGCATTGTTCAACATGCTTATGTACACCGGCTGTAATTGATCTAATCTTGTGAACGCGATCGATAATGGGATAATACGAGAACTGGAATATATTGCGCACGTCCAAGATCACCTAGAGGTAAACACACTTCACAATTATCCAGTGACTATGTGCTCAATTAGATGTGTAGCGGCACCTGCATGTGAACCCTGTCCAGGCAGCCGCCCTACGTTCCTTCGGTCCTCCTTTCAATATCACTACCACCGGATGGGCAAAATGCTGCTGGCCAAATCTGAAGAGTCCACTCAGCGTCGGAAGCGGCTCTTCCTCGTGGGCTGTGCAAGAAGTTGGTTACAATTCGTAACTCGATCTTCGGTATGATGCTCATCAGTAATCATCAAGTAAAAAATGTTCTCGCCCCTCGTGTGATACTCCAAAATATCAGGATATGGTTGCCCTGTTGACCTCAACCAGATCAAAGTTGTGCTGGCTGATGCATTCATTTGATACCTCGTCGTGGACGCAGAGGATGTCTTCAAAAGCTATGCACTGCAGTGTCTTCTGTTGAGTCCCATTAAGCGGTGGCCTGATCTGTACTAATAGGGAGGCAGAGTACGTGAGCTTGTGCTAATCAATTGTGGCGGCACCGACCTGGCGATGTGGTTAAGCTATTGGACTTTACCATCTGTCATGAAAGCTTAGCTGGTCCAATAAATATTTTCTGCCCCAGACACAATTGGGTAAGTCTTAGAGTTCACTCGCTACAAAGATACCAGATAACTCTGTTGATTTGGAAAATAAGCCAGAAACGTCGACATTGGCACGCAAATTTATGACTAGCTAGTGGACGTTCAATGTCGGAGTGTCAGGGCATCTGGGACTTAGGATGTTATGTTGATGACGAAGGCATTGTGATTATTGTCTGATAATATCCTACTAGCACGCGGGTGAGCGGGCTATCTGTTTCGAGGTGCTATGAGCAGCAGCTCAGGCTTGCCGGGATACGTGGAGAGTACTATGGGTGTGTTTTTAATAATTCACTCCCTTCCAATATGCTGGACGATGGGATAAACTTATTCCCTCCTTGCTCCAGCCAGAGATTGCATCTCTGAGGTTGATGTGTGCGTACAATTGGCTACGAAACTCTTTGGAACTGAGCTTCTGAAGTGGAAAAGCAGTGAATAGACGATACCAGTGCCATCACGGACTGAACGTGTCTATTTCGCAGTCAAGGTGGAACTTTTGGCGACAATCCCCCTCAATGCTACGAACAAATGTGAGTGAGCTCGAAGATCATTGTACTGTAGGTTGTCACAACATCTATCTATAACTTACCATATCAATGTCTTAGGAATGTGTGTACTTTTCGCCGGCAATCAAGGGGAGCTTGCTGTCTTTTCAATGTTTTGGGAGCCTCTCGAATACTAGCGAGAAAAACATGCGTGATATTTGATGTATTACTAAATATACAAAGCTAGAGTAGCAATCTAGGTGAGTATCCTCACAGTACCATTCAGATGTTGTTTACCAAACTAATGTAAATTAACATCACCGAGCACGAGGAGCATGAGCTATTCTCTCCAACACTAAGTCTGCATTGGTCGAAACACTAATGAAATGCCCTAGCAACCATCTAGTGGGACCTTGTCAGGTGCGTGTACAAAGGCCATCAGCATTCCCTCTGCAAACAAAGAAAAAGACAGCCAACGTAATTTACTCCAATCTGTTAACTTACACCACAACTCATGCGAATAGGTTGCTTGTACATCAATATTTCCCAAAATCACACTTGAGCATCGGCGAGATGATCAGGTATAAGTAATAAAGTATACTTGAAAGTGTCTATAAACCGACATGCGAGATGACGTGTCGTGATCTGGTATCCGAAAGCCTTCATGTTATTCAAGTGCAACTCAAGCAACCGCTCCAAGTACAAAATGGCGAGAGGTAGGCCAAAGCCACACGGATGCTTGAGAAAGAGGCTAGTCAGAACGGGATTTGTCGATTTCGAGCAGTGCATGGCACATGAGCGGCACATACAAGCATACATCTGGAATCAATCATCCACTTCCTCCCATTCCGATTCTGAACCCTCAAGTTCCTCTTCCACAAATTCATCGTCACTAGCCTCAAAGAAATCAAATTCCTCCAAATTATCCCTCAGCCATTTTAAATCATGATCCGTGACTTCATCATTCTCCTCCATATATACAGCCTTTAGAGGGACACCTGCTTCCTTTCGCTTCTGCACCAACTCGCGTATCTGGTGTCCAGGGACATTGGCAGTCGATAAAGTGGTAAGTGAAGGGAGACAGACATGACGAACGTCTCGCTGGCCAGGAACAGAACAAGGGTGATAAAGTAACTGAAGAAACGCGGTAGGCAGGTATGCCATTGCTAAGTTGAGCGCCTTGAGGTTGCTAAGCTCTGCGTACATGATTTCTATGCTGCGGTCTGAGCACTGAAAACCAGATATTTTGAGGGTGTCAAGTCCACTGAGTAAACTGTGTTTCTTCTCTCCATCCTTTGGTACCGCCGGGACTGCGGTCGCCACAGGACCAGCAAGTTGTGCTGCAAAATCCGTGAAATCATCGTTGTCAAAATCAAGCGTGAGGCTTTTGAGTGCAGGAAATGCCAGACGGCGGAGCAATCCACTGACATAGGCTGGTAAATGGAATGCCAGGACAAGATGTGTTAGTGAGTGTAACTCGATGACTCCAGTATAGTCATTGCCATAAATTCCCGAACCTCCTTCAGGGTACCAGTCATGAGGAGCACCGAGGGGACCAGAGCTACATAAAGAGAGTGTTTCTAGCTTGGGGGCGCCGCAAAGTATGGCAGCGAATTGCGTCCACGATGGTCGCACATCATCTGTATGATAAGACAACTCCATGTCCAAGAGATTGGATCCGCAAGATAGCCATTCTTGGCACCAGTCGACATGCACACCCCACAACGCTACGCTCTTGAGACGTGGAGCAATACCTCCGAATAACTTGAAATGTTGCACGAGGTCAGGATGGGCGAAAGCTGTGAGGCTTTCCGCGTCTTCATGGTGGTACAATTGAAGAGCCTCGAGCTGGGGAGCACCTACAATGGAAGGATCTGAGACGGCGGAGAGGAAAACAAACATGTGCTTGTAGCAAGCGACTGTCACTTCGATGGATCCCCAGCGTGATATATGTGGAACAAGAAGGGACATGAGATTATCGAGATCGGAAAAGGTCATCGAATGTGGGGACTGACCAAGCTCTGAGTTTTCAGAGCCTGAGGAATACTCTTCCTCATCGTCATCTGGAGGTTCGCAGTCTATGCGTATGTCGATAGGGAGGCTTTTGCTGCGCTCAAGTAAAATCTGCACTCGTTCAAATGGGGGTGAATCGAGAGGTGATACGTCGATCTCCGTCCAGAGAGACGGCGTGTTGAGGGCCACCATACGCCAATGGTGACAGACATGCGAGATAAGTACCTGAAATGATGGTTCGGGTTCGAATGTCGCGTCACTGTCCATTGATGATTCGGATAAACCATCCTCATCCACACCATCATTCCTTGTCACTCTGCTCCGTTTTAAGTGTACTGTTTCGCTTTCTTCGTCTACTCCATCTTTTGCGCTCGCTTCCAAATTCCAGTACACTGCCATTGCCTCATCCTCATCCTCCTCGTCTTCTCCATCCTTAATGGATTGGGCACCAACCTCGAAAATGAGAGAAAGAAGTTCCGGAGGGATGTCATTTACAGGACAACGCATGCCCTTGGGTGGAACGAAAGGATTGTCATTTGTTAAAACGTCGGAGTAACAGTCCATCTTTACGTGATGACCGATTAGCTTGTGCTACTTAATTTTGAAGAAGAACGCACTTGACAAATTCCGTTTGGATGGATCGAAAAACGAAAGAAGATAATCAGAAAAGATTTCCCCTGATATCTTGATATACCAAATACGGCAAGTCAGCACACTGTCCAGCTGTTTACTAGATAGCTGCTGTGCTTGTCTTACGCGTCCCATTGCTTATAGTTCAACGTTAACCATCACTACTACATACCATCCTGCATTTTAGGCTTATTCCTGAATCTGAAATGTCTGCTCCAGTTAAGGTCCATGTTTATGACCTTAGCAAGGGTCTCGCCGGCCAGCTCTCCTTGCAACTTACCGGTAAGCAGATAGATGGCGTCTGGTTAGTATCATCTAGCATTGACAATCAAGATTCATGTGCTCACTGACCACTATACACATAGGCATACATCAGTGATAGCTTTCGGGAAGGAAATCTTCTATGGACCGGGTATCTGTGAAACTGAGCCGGGTCGGTCCCATGTAAGCTGCTAGGGTCGCGGGTTGGTTTTATCATACTAACATAGTGAGCCGTAGCATGGGTCACCTCTGAGGATAATTGATATGGGCGAGACAGCTATAGACGAGCAGACGTTTGCCGAATACCTTAGCCAGATAAAGGAGCATTACACTGCAGACAAAGTAAGCGATTACTCCAACACAAGGTACTTGTCCTGCTCACTGAACTCAGTACCATCTATTAGGTGAGACTGCAGCACAAGATAGGATCATGACTTATTGATTGACGTTTGAA
This sequence comes from Suillus decipiens, assembly GCA_016695475.1. Classification (NCBI taxonomy): domain Eukaryota; kingdom Fungi; phylum Basidiomycota; class Agaricomycetes; order Boletales; family Suillaceae; genus Suillus; species Suillus decipiens. Next base: position 87,136 of record MU173043.1, on the reverse strand, counting down.
AAGACTTCAACTGCAACTCATTTACTAACGATTGCCTTGGCTTTTTGACTGGAGGCTCGCTTCCATCGTATATCAAGGGTATTGACCCATAATTGCCTCCTTCCGTTGAATATCATTCTAAAAACAATCTTGCAGATCTACCATCCGATTTTCTTTCAACGCCATTTGGTGCTGCCTTACGACCAACTATCGATGCCATGTTTAGAGGCAGGGCTGCTACCGGTGTCCTAACCCCTCCACCAGATATCCCGAATGATTCACCCAATCCGGCATTGGCATCGTCTTTGCTACAGGCTGTAGCGGCTAGTGCAACATCCAACAGCTCTGGAGCGCCGTCCTCGTCTAGGAATTACCTTCCAACACCTGCACCAACATCGCCTCCTACACCAGTTCAGAGTAATAGCCTTACTACACCTGTGCACATTGCCACAAACCCCTCATCTTTCCATAATGTGCTCCACACGCACCGAGCTGTGGTTGCATTCTTCACGAGTGCAACATGTGGGCCTTGCAGGATGATCGAGCCTGTATTCGAAGACCTTGCAAGGAGCAAGAGCCGAGCCAGTGATGTTGCGTTTGTTAAGATAGATTTGAGTGTCGGAATGAGCAATGCGGTGGGCGGCGAGTATGGTGTGAGAGTGACACCGACGTTTATTCTATTCTTGGATGGGAATAAAGTAGGAGGAGAACGTATGACGTTCTTGCGACAACTGACGCGCTTCCTTAGACACATGAGATGAAGGGTGTTAATGCACCAGAATTGCGCACACAAGTCGACTTACTGCTTTATCAGGCTTTTCCTCGTGAGTGTAGCCTCTCTTTCCCTGTGACAACAAACTGATGCAGCGATGGCGATCAGCACACCCACACACTACGTTATCCCTTCCCGCGATTGAAGCTATAACCCTCAATGCCATCCTGTTCTCTCAAGTCCTGAATCTCGATACCGTGCTTGCAAAAGTAACGGGGTTCGTAGATGCGGCTCCTTCATGGTCTGGCTCCGCTACGAAAGAAGCCACGAAGCAAATTCTCGCGAAAAATATCATTCCGTACCTCAAAGCACGAGGGTCTTCATCACCCCCTAACATTTCTTTCGACCCTTGGAAAGACGTGACGACAAGCCTTGCGACGAACCTTTCTGCGGGAGAATTGTTCCCTGTAGCGGATATATGGCGCATTGCACTGCTCGAGCCAGCTGTGTGCGGCTGGAGTGCAACGAAACTTGGTCCTGAAAGTCCAATCCTCATTTTGTTATCCAAGGCCGAAGGCGCGCCAAGGAATTACACCCTCACGGTCTTAAAGATGATTTCAAATGCGTTTGCGAACAACGTTATAGCACGAGAACTTCTTCTTTCGTCTCGGAGTAGCATTACAACACTAATAGTGGCTTCCTTGTTGCACGACGATGCAACTGTACGGTTGGCAGCAGCTAGCCTGGCATTCAATATGGCTGCACACCTTCAAAGACTGAGAGTAGAGAAGGTGCGGGGGAATGTTAAAGAGGACGATGTGGGCGAGAATGAAGACTGGGATGTTGAGATGACGAGCGCGCTTCTGGAAGCTATAGAGCGGGAGAAAGTGAACGAGGAAATTGGTACGCCTTGGTAGAATCTATCTTCATGCCAATACTTGACCATTGCATTTTCTGTGACAGTTCACCGTCTGACAGCGTCACTGGCATTGCTGATCCGACTATCTCCATCCATTGAACAACTCACCTCCTTGTTAGAGGTTCTGCAAGCTCAGAAAACACTGAAGGATAAGTTGGAGAGAGGCGGATGCGGGGACGCGGGCGTTGTAAAGAAGGAGGCCCGCAAGTTACTCGAGGAGGTTGCTAAGAAGCTTTGTCCTTGATAGTGGAGTGTTTTCTCGTTGTACTGAGTGCATTGCTATCATGTGCACATATCATATAGGTGCCTTCCAGGATCTAATATATAGCCTATAGTCGGGCCTAACTATTTGAGGTTGTACATTTCTGAAGCGGTTGAATACTCGCCCATGAAGCGCCGGGGCGGCATTGTGCGCACTTTTCAATATCACGAGCACATGAATAACCGGAAAGCCGACGGAAGTCATACAAAAGGTTGTCTGCGACAACACTGATGAACCTTGCAATTTCCTTCTGTTCTTCATCCTAGACACAGTTTCAACTGATACCATATAATCAATTATAGGATTCTAGAGGCGCTTGTGAACTATCCACTCTATCTCCACTCTTAAAAGCGTCTGAACGGGCCAGAAGGACCTTGAAGCATCCTTCTATCCGTTGTCGCTCATACATCTCTTGTTATTTCGAGTCCATGCTGAGGTTCTCGAGCAGATTAGCCCCTTGTTCGTCGCGTTCACCGGCGGTACGTAATGATTTGCCGGTTGGTTACGTATCTGATGCTAATTGTTCCTCCAGCTTGTGTCTCAAATGATCACCAAGCGCAATTTCAAGTCCTCAGCTCCAAAGGGGTCTGATATCCCAGAGGGATATGCCGTTGATCCTGCTGCAGGGAACATGTTGCGATTTCAAGCATCCCTTCCTCAGCTTCCCGTTCCGGCGCTGTCCTCAACCGTGCACAAGTACCTTGAGACCATTCGGCCTCATCTGACGGATGCGGAGTACGCCAAGTCTCAGGCTACTGCGCGAGAGTTTCTCAAGTCATCTCAGGCTGCTGAGCTTCAGAAACGCCTAGAAGCCCGTGCCGCAGATCCATCCATCAAGAATTGGCTAGCGGACTGGTGGAATGACGCGGCATACATGGGCTACCGCGATCCTGTCGTGGTCTATGTCAGCTACTTCTACGTGCACCTTGATGACCCACGTAGACGTGATCCGGCGAAGAAGGCTGCTAGTCTGATCAAAGCTATGCTGCCCTTCAGAGAAATCACAGAGTCGTCAGTGTCTCGCGTGTCTTTCGCCTTGTTTTATTACTCATGCCTAAACTGAGCAGACAACAATTGGAACCTGAAAAGGTTCGTGGGATGCCATTGTGCATGGATTCGTACAAATGGCTGTAAGTGATCCTTCCGTAACCCATGGTCACATTGAATTAAATCCTCGCAGTTTCCATGCATGCAGATACCCCACCAAGCCATCCGACACCGCGAAGAAGTTTGATCCAAAGGCACATAATCACGTCGTGTTTGTGAGGAAGAACAAGTTTTACGAAGTCCTGCTCACAACCCCGGAAGGACGTGAACTCAGCGAGGCTGAGCTAGAAGTGTGCGTGTTGCGCATTAATCACTCTGGATTCATTGAACCTAACATAACTTTGCAACGTAGGCAAGTGGAGCGAGTAATTAAGATGGCAGGAAAGGAGACGGGCGTTCCGGTTGGCGCACTGACAGCGGAGAACCGAGATATTTGGACTGATGTAAGTACTTGGCAGTTCAGTTCAGCCGCCCTATCCATTTCCATTTCCTCATACCTTTTTCCGTTCAGGCACGTTCTGCACTAATTGCAAGTTCACCAGTGAACCAAATTTCTCTCGAGCGGATAGAATCCTCCGCGATTATCATTTGCCTTGACGACACTACGCCCGTCTTGCGTGAAGATATTTCATGGTCTTGCTGGGTTGGAGACGGCCGGAACCGTTTCTACGACAAGCACCAATGTATGTGACTACTGGCTCTCACAGCTCTTTAGATATATTAATGCACTTTATGTCAGTGCTCGTCTTTGATAATGGGCGATCGGGTTTTCTTGGGGAGCATTCATGCATGGATGGCACACCCACCCTTCGCATGAATGAATTCATTCTTGCTTCTCTTGCCCACAACAAGGTCGATCTTGGTGCGCCTAGGTCTAGCTCGACTGGGGCCAATCTTCCGGAACCCACAGAGCTGAAATTTGAACTTGACGCCACATGCCAGAAATACATTTATGAGGCATGCCAACATTTTGACGAGCTCGTGGGTCAACATGACATGCAGGTGAGTGCAGGGTCCAGTGGAATCTATCAGGGCTCTAGATAATTAAATTGCTATCGTTCCTAGGTGCTCCACTACGAAGGTTATGGGAAAGACCTTATGAAGAAGTTCAAGGCTTCCCCTGATGCATGGGCTCAGCTTGTGAAACAGCTTGCTTTCCACAAGATGTTCAACCGACCTGGTGTGACGTATGAAAGCTGTCAAACGCGCAAATACCAGCAGGGCCGCACGGAAGTCATCCGTAGTGCCAGTTCGGAAACCAAGGAGTGGGCCGAAGCCATGCTTAATTCAGAAGAATCTGTAGGTCTTCATGCGGAAATCGCGTGACACTTTCCTATTTCAATTAGAGGCTAAATGACATGCGTGATTCGGATATAGGATGAACGCCGCGCCGCACTTTTCCGCCGTGCCGTCGCGCGTCACCTGCAGTACGCTGCCTGGGCCGCGGATGGGCAAGGGGTGGACCGGCATTTATTCGGTCTAAAGAAGATGGTTCGTGATGGCGAGTCCGTTCCGGCTATCTATTCGGACCCAGCGTTTTCCAAGACGAACCATTGGGAGTTGTCAACCTCTCAACTTTCTTCCAAGTATTTAGATGGGTGGGGATACGGAGAAGGTACATTTCGTCGTTAAGAGTGATTTTGCGAATTGAAGCTGATAATTATTATTACACGCAGTTGTCACGGACGGGTATGGACTTTCGTATTCCATCGATGATCATTACATCCGCTGGACCATCACATCACTTAAACGGAATACTGCTGAACTGAAGCATTACCTTGCGGAGGCTGCAACAGAGACGAGGTTCATGATGGAAAGAGCTGCTGCAGCTGAACAAAAGGCAAAGTTGTGATCGTGTCACGTTATTTAATGGCATAATTATTGTTTAGGATAGTTAATCATTAGGGAGAGATTGTGTGTGTCCGGGGGGGTGAGAAGAAGATGCATACCTTCCTTTTGTTTGGAGAATCTTGCGTGCGGTCGCAAGGGGATCTCCGAAACCCGATTTGTACGGAACGAAGGAGCTCCTTTTAATAATAATATTTATTTCCTATGATTTGATCCCTGCGGCGCGGCGTAGACAGTGAAGTTGAAAGGGTACCGCCGCGAACTCTGGCCCTTCGGCACTAGCAGTACCGTCGGTGTCGGCAGGGAGCCTATCACATATTAATATTATGCTACATTAGTAGTTTTTTTAGGCTCGAACCCCATGCCCCATCGAGTCTGATTGACTTGTTTTTTTTTCACGCGATGTCATCGAGGGGCCGGCTCCGTAGAGTTGAAAACCGAGCACGCAGCTCTAACGTGTTTCGCTAGAGCCTGGGAGTCCGAGTATGAGAGTTTCGGAAGTGCAAAGTTGGTGAAGGTATGTCCCACGAGGTATCGTCACGTCAATGACGGACATTTTCCCGTCGGCTGACTCCATGGAAGATGGCGACCTTTCCCAGGGATTTTAGCTAGCGCTGAGGGTCAAGGTCCGCGAGCGGTTGATTCCGTGAACAGCTTTGTTTGAACTGTAAATCATCAGATTCGCTTGTTTCGGTAGTTTGTGAACATAGGAATGGGTGTTAGCACAATGTTCTGGACTGGCATCAGTAGAAGTTGAAGAGCCCATTTTTTCTTCACATTCACCTATAAACCTTCCTTGTCTTTCGGAGTACATGTTTGGCTGAATTTTGATGCGAAACTTACGGACTGCGAAGTAACCGTGAGTCCATTTTTGATCAGGTAGTGAACTGCTACTAGATAAGAGTACTTTACTCATCAGGATTCGGTATTACCAACGTGGCCATTTTGGGACCTCGTATTTGCTGGCAGTTTCTCCGAGTGTCCGTATGAAATCAAGTATCCGGCGTAGCTTTGAATCATTCTCGACACGGCTAACTGTGATAATATCACTGACAATCTAGAATGTTTAACTAGAGCTTCCGCAATCATGGGAGCCTTCGTGTCTGTTTGAACCTACCGGAGAATTCGAGTCCTGGATTCGGAGTGGAGTTGAACGGCGAGAACTCAGATGAAGATAGTAAGTCAGGAGACTCGTGGTTCTTTGATGCCGTAACCTATTGGCACGGTGCTACATATATCTATCCATTGAAACAATGAGTCCGTTAAACTCGGGGTCTCTTTTAAGCCGCACAAGCTCGTACACAAACGTCGATCTCCAGTACTGATAACATGCTCGCAGACACTACAGAACATAGGCAAACACCCACAAGGGGCCTTGCTGATATGACCACCGACGCTCGAGCGTCCAAACGGCCTCGCAACGCATTTGATTCCTCTCTGGCTGTCTCTGGGGCCCCTGAAGAATTTCCTCCGGCACCTAGGAAAACACATAACAAGAAGCAGCCTCTGTCGTGTGCAGAGTGTCGAAGGTGCGTTTCAATTACTCTAGTCTGAAAGCTTTGACCATGACTTAAACGCACCCTCAAGATTAAAGCTAAAAGTATGCCCATTTTTTCCCTCTGAATCTGCATAGTCTAAAGCTGGATGCGCTAGTGCGATCGTGTCTTTCCATGTCAATCATGTTCAAAACGGGGCTGCGCTGAAATATGTCCAGATGGTATCTAGCATCTACATGCTTTCGAACGTTCAATCTGACCGTGTTTTATATACAGGTGCTCTCACCTCTGGAAAGGGCAGCAGGTTAGTGACTGGGTTTCTAGCAAACCCTCTCGCTGACGATCGATCCAGGTTTATTCTTGCCAATACAGAGCAACTTCATGCAAAAATTATTCAGATGAGCGAGCGTATACGACAGCTTGAGGATGCCTTAGAGACCGTGCAAGCGAAATGTTCATCCGACCCTCATCCCCTCTTGCACCAGGATTCCTTACGTATCAAAAATTCACTGGAGCTCTATAGCCCTCACGCGACCGGTGGACGACATACCCTGATGGATGGGACAATCAAAGAAAATCACGCAAGCAATCTCCAACTCTCTGTTGCCTCGTCTTCAACACAAGACGCAGACAAGATTCAAGATAGCCGATCGGAGGTGACCTGCTTGGTACCCAGTTTGCAGCATGGTTGCTGATTACCTTTCTAGGAAAGGTATTCATCAGCAGAGGCTTTTACTTCAGATGTTCCCAGATTGTCTCCCGAAATCGAAAAACTCAGTCAAACATTCCCCTACCCTTGGTTACCCAATAATCCTATGAGGCAACGGATCCACGAGATGTTACCGTCTCGGGAAGAGGCGGAGTACCTTTGCGCGCAAGCTCGATTGAACGCTCTATGGCAGTGAGTTTTCTCGCCACTGTCCGATTGCGTTGTGTTTATGGCATACACGCAAGGTACAACCTCGACCCAAGCGAAACCTGGCTCCCGAATCTAGTTCATCACGTATACACTACGCCAATGTCAAGCCTTTCTTTCCGCCGCCTCTCTCTGCTATTCATCATGATGGCCATTGGACTGCTCGTTGATCTCAACCAACAGAACGAATCTCCGAAAGCTGAAGTGTACCATCGCCTGGCGCGGGCCTCCCTATGCGAAACAAATCTGATGGACGAACCTAGTTTAGATCTTCTACAGACTTTGGTGTGTTTGTCACATTATCCAACATGCGGTTGTACTGACGGAAAGGTAGTTTTACATGATTTGGTACCTTCTGATTTTCTCAGATAAGAGTCAAGCTGTATCATATGCATGGAGCATCATGGGACTTGCTGTAAAGCTTGCTCAAAGCGTGCGTCTTTCCGAAATAGTAACTCTCCACTCGCCTAAAACATCTGTCGTTTCAGTTAGGTCTCCGTAAGTCGGGCATCCATTATTGCCCTGAGATTTCCTCAAACATGAATTTTCATTCATTTTCATAGACCGCGACGGCAATAGATGGAAGGTAATTCCCGAAGAGTCTCAGCGGCGACGAATGCTGTTCTGGGAACTTCTGAATTTAGACGCACGCCTGGTTAGTTCTGATTTTCAACTGATTGCGCATGTGACAAGCGTACTGACCTCGAGTGCCAGTCTTTATCGCTTGGTCGGCCACCATCTCTTTGCTTACAACATGTCGATTGCCGGCGACCATCCTATGCTTCAGAGGGGATGTACATCGTCCCGGAAGCTCAGTCGTGTTGGCCGATTTATTCATTTACCTTCCTACCAGAACTGATTGTTCCACAGATCATGAATGGAAGCACGGGTTCTTCCTGAACTGTCTCACACCGGTCCTAGTTACCACAGTATCTGCACAACAACCACCATATTCTAGCATTCTGGATGTCGACAAGAAAATCCGGGACTTTTATGTTCCTCCCACACTCGATATGTTCAACTCAGATGGCATTGCAGATATCCGACAGTTGACCATGCAGCAAGTGCTAGTAGCTAGCGGGCGAGAAATCGGTGGGTTTTTTTACCGGCAAGGTTGTGTGCCTGCGCGCTGAAGCTGGACACCTACAAGTCCTACTGCAGCTTCATAGGAATTTTTTTACTGAGGCACTAAGCGACTTTGATGCTTTCACGTATCGACACAAATACGCACCGTCAGTTCTTGCAACATACCTTAGCGCCTCCCGCTTCGTTGCCACGTTAGAGACCCTGCTGCATCGTGAGCCACAGTTGAGTAAGCGGTTCATGTGTTTCTGGTTCAATGCATTCTCTGGCGCGGTGAGTGACCCCTGAAACTAGCAATTTGTTGCATTTTGACTGGGTATTTTTACCCAGGTTGCATTGTCTTTGATTGTTTCCAGAACACCTTTCTTAAGTTTGGCGCCATTTGCGCTGAAGGAGCTGGACACTATTTACCGCATTTTCGCGAACGTGGCCGAGGAATGCTCAAAGGTTGCTCAGGCGCTGGTTAGTGATGAAGACGACTTTTAGGAGATCATTACTAAACTGAAATATAGCCTTTGCTCACTAAAATAGCAGAGAAGTCACATCGGACGTATGCCCAGTGGCTCAAAACGTCTAGAGATAGCTCGACTATGGATACCGACGACCTAATGTCTCAAGAGTCACCGGTCAGATCAGCTGCGTGCAGCATTTCAGGGGATTTGGCAAGCCCTTTTGACGCTGCCCATTCGCACCTACAAAAAACGCTGCAGGATATTGAGACAACTGCACCACCGACCATTCAGGAGCTTCCTGCTTACTCGCATCAGCAGCCTAAGCCAGTGATAAGCTCACAGCTGGATTGCGCAGAGCAACTTAAAGAGCTGGGGCATCCTCCTGACCTGTCTGCAGAGATGCTTTCGCTTGCTTTAGGTTTGGATGAGGACCTGGTTGCTGCAACTTTGAGGCACAGTGCAGACTCTTCCACCCCTGTGGGCAATACAGCTCAGAGGGTAGGGAATCACACGTTCAACTTCGATTTTGGTGCACTAGCGTCAAATGTCGAGAACCAGAACAACACGTATATGTCATGGTTTTGATGCTTTGTATTCGAGTAATTCAATTCAATAAGTACTTCATATTATACGAGACTCAAAATACAAACTCCCACGAATCGCGAATACGTGCTTATGTAATAATGCATTTGAACTTGCTTAAACCACGCATTGCTCCGTGCCATAACTAAATCTCCTTGCTGTACCCCTTCCTGAAACTGTCCACCGCGTTGCTATACCAGACAGTTCGGCTCTTGAGATATGTCCCGGATACGGGAGGTATGGGCGCCGAATCTTGAGGCAGAGATGCAGAACATACGAGACCTGATCGACCAATACCCTTACGTTGCAATTGTGCGCGTAGTCTAATGTCTCTTGCAGATAGATACTCACGATAAAGTAGGACACAGAATTTCCGGGCGTAGTTGCACGACCAATAGGCACTTTCAAAACATCTTCAGACTATCACTACCAGACAATGCGATGTAATGTCGACCTACTCAAGTTAATACAAGCCGGTATTACACTCGCGGATGAAGAGGGTAATTTCCCCCAGGATGTCACGACGTGGCAATTCAATTTCAAGTTCAGCATAAGGTGCGTGTTAGAAACTGAAATTGTTGGGCATCACATGTTAAGAATGAACCCCTAGTGAAGATATGTACGCGCCAGAATCAATCGATCTATTGCAGAAATCAGGGCTCGATTTCCAGCGTCATGAGGAAATGGGAATATTGCCATATGACTTTGCTGAACTCTTGATCACATCGGGTCTGGTCCTTGCACCTGAGGCCAAGTGGATATCATTTCACAGGTGAGTCCTAATTCTTCGTTTTTCTTTGACAAGTAAGGGCGCCAAGTGCTCTTGATTCGTTTTCTTTGTGATGTCATTCAGTATCATTATGGAAGCGTTTCTTCTGCATTCACCTCACTTACTTATCCTTTCCATATCCCAGTGGTTATGACTTCGGTTACTTGGTCAGGCTTTTGACTGCGATGTCTTTGCCGACGTCAGAAGAACAATTCTTTGAATGGCTGCGCACCTGGTTTCCTTATTGCTATGATATCAAGTTCATGATGCGTGCCTCGAAGTCCCTCAAAGGAGGACTACAGGAAGTCGCGGATGATCTTGGTGTGCGTGATTTCTCCTGTGGCTAGTTGATCCACCAGTTGATTATGAATCTTTACAGGTGACGCGTATAGGAACATCGCATCAAGCCGGATCGGATTCTCTTCTTACTGCATCCACCTTCTTCAGAATGCGAGAACTCCACTTCAATAATCAAATAGATGACACTGAATATAACTGTAAGCTGTATGGTCTAGGGCAGACCTTCGCAGCGTCCAACGGTATCACTGATACCGGACGAGGTGGAGCTACTATTGCCGAACGAGAAGATAGGGGGATACCAAGGGAATCACAAAACCAGACTCCTGCCCTGTCCGCCTCCCAGAATCAGGGTGTGATAATGGGTATGGGTGTGCCTTTACCTACTCCAGCACTGGGCGGAGCCCTGCCTGCACCACTACCGTCTGGTACATCATATGGGCCTATGGGAGCGAATGGCCCTTTCATACGGACGGCAATTGGGGTGGGGAGATAGCCTTCATTTCGTTTTCTCCTTTTCATAGGATTGTTTTATGTAATTATTTCGCTTCGTCGATTTTCTTCCTATTCAAATTTTTGGATAAATTGTCATTCATCCGGCATGCCAGGAGTTCACATTAACAAGCATGTGAGTACTCTATGGATCTCCTCGAACTTACGATTATCATCGAGTCTGCAGTAAGAACTACTCGATATCTAGGATACTATACTAAGTATAGTGCATCATCTAGATTCTATTGCATCACCGCTATTTCGTCCGAGTGGCGAGCATGAATTGTATTTACGCGTTGGCAAATGTTACCTGATAGGGCGCAGACACCAACGTTTCTGATGCTCCATACTGTCCCTACAACGGTCTCTCAGTTGTGAGTGGCATCACCGGCCTCGCTAGAGCTTTTTAGACAGCTTGAACGGCATTGCAACATGTCGTACCGCCAGTGCTTTGTCCATGATGAGATGAGTAGGGTTCGCTGAAGGGGTTGTACAAGAATCCATTTCCCATGGATCAACGTCGCAGTCATCCATCGCAAGAGTATACAGCTGACCTCGTCATTACCAAACAAGGGTCAGCAAGTACACTCGTTGCGTGGAGCCACAACGATGATGCAAGTGAAAGAATAACTGAAACAGCCTTTGAGCTCACAGTTTCTTGGAATTTGGGTTTGTAGCAGGGATGACAAGTGATTGAGAGTGTTGTAGGTAGTCAGCGACAACGGATGAGCTCTTATACAAGTCTGAACGCCACAGGTCTTCCGCGCATCCGCTAATTTTTAACAGGCCTCAATCAGATAAGTCGCCTTCCGTGTGCTCCAAGTAGAAGTAAAATTATAGAACGTTCAAATCTGAAGTGTAGTAAGAACCACAGATCGCCGTCGAGGCATATTGCCCATGAGCCTGCGGAAAATATCCGCTTCCATCTCACCGCGGAGCCAACTTGCATCCTGACTTAGGAACATACACCGTATTGGTGCCCTTGTTTCTTCGTAAAACACATGATCCTTCTATGCGTGGAATATACGTCTTCCGACTCCGGAAACTCATTTCTTTGACACATTCCTTGCAGAGACAGTTCTTCGCAATCACCCTCATCGAGGTGATTTATTTGAAGTTCCAACATCATATCGGTTTCTGAGCCAATTTTTCTATGCTGAGGAAAGCAAAACACTGGCCTTCAGAGGCTTGAAGGTGGCACATTTCAGATACTTGATGATTTCAACATCTTTAACCTGATATATGTACTCGAACCCCTGGCCTACATCTGTCCAGATATGTTAATGTCCGGTCAGTGAGCGAGATCGATATTAGCTTGCTCCTGATGGGCCAGGACTTTGGTAACTATCGTTTGTTTAGGCTTACTTACCCACTGATGGCACGGTCGGCCGCAGGCAATTCTTTTTTAGATGCAATGCTTGTCTATTAACAGAAAATAGCTCTTCTGCACTAGGCTCAAGAGGGCTCGAGTCTCCCCCCTGAGAAAATCTAAAAGTTTTTTTGATTACACACTTCCAGCAGCGTGCAGGCCTGGTCCACGGCGTACCGTGGCGGGCTACTGTCAAATGACAAATTGGTCAAAACACCGTCTGCCTACTACGATGGTGCTAGTAGCCGAGATCACGGCTGACTTAGACTGTATCCGTTGTAAATTGTGATGAGGACTATAAACTACACCTAAATTTGTATGTATGACTGTCGTTTACTGCTGACGTACAAGAGGGTCCTTTGACGGCATTCCCGAACCTCGGCTATGGCCGACCCACTCAGGTTATACTCCACCATACTAATCCTACAACGCAATGCTGAAGCGCCGACTGATCAGGCCTGCTCTATGCAAACCAAAATCGTTGGAGGTGAATAAGCGATCTTTCAGAAATCACTCAGGGCCTACTATGGACACTTTAGAACTCCTCGATCGATCCAATGCTGATGGATTACCTCCTGGTGAACTAATGGAACAAGAATTAAACTTTGGGGTCCGGTGAGCGGACGGTTGCAATCTGGCGAATCCTGAAATAAGATATCACGAAAAAATGCCCTAAATGCAGGAGGTAGTGCAGCTGGTTCTGAAATACGGAGATGGAAATCGGCGGTTATCAGTGGCATGTATGTACCCAGGGTATTCGAAATCGTGATTGATGTATTGTCAACTGACGGCAGCGATAGAACCATTGTGAAAAATCAAGCTAAATCCACCTGACACATGTTCAGCAACTTTATGTTGTTAGATCTGACAACCAGGCCCACGTACATAATTACTGGGAAATATCCCCTTCTTCCCGTCACTGGAAAACCCTAATATTGTAATCGGTCAGGCGGCGTTGAAATGAAGGTCAGACCACCTGGATACCTTCCCACCAACCGTCCGCATAATTTTGACCCCCGTTTGTTCCAGAGGACAGCTCAACTAAGTCCCCCTCACTTATCGTAAGCTCTCCTGATTCTTGGGCTTGATAGTCGTAGAGAGCCCGTACTGTTTACAGAGTAACAGAGAGAAATAACTGATTGTACCAGGAAATAGGCGGTACTCGTACCGTATATGCCTGACCCTTGCTGAGAATGTTGTTGAGAGGGTTTAGATTTTTTCAATGAACCTCCGCCTGCATCTTCCAAATAGGTTGCAGGGACTAGCCCTTTCTTACCATCAGAGTTAGCCACCTTTACCCATCCGGAACCATCGTCTTCCTCTAGCACATGCACAACAGTACCCTCTTGGAACCACATCAGCACGTGCAATACGGGGACATATCGCAACACAGACCTGTCACATCCAATTCGAAGGATGAAGACGCCGCAAAATCGAAGATAGCACGAGCCAATCGACTTGTTTCTTCTGCATGTGGTGATATATTGTGTGGCAAAGAAGATGATGATGACATTGGAGTTTTTCTGGAGCGGGTGGATATTGATGATGCTGCGCATATTCTGTTGGTCCTGTTATAGAGCTTATCATTCACTCACATCTTCTCTCCAATATAGACACGGCAGGAGAGGGAGACTGCAAAACTTCCGCGGCTTTGTAATTGCCGTGAACATTAGTGCACTCCGCAGGCACCTGACGATGTTCATCAGCGGCGTCCTTATTGTTTAAATGGGGGTTTGAAATCACATTCAACTCGCATTTGGAGTGCACTGATAAGCCACAACTTTTACAGGTCTTTCCTTGCTTACTTAGACCCCAGATCGATACCTAGGCAGTTTTTGGTCAAATGGCATAGGCACGCATTCACCAGCTTCTTGGACATACCTTACAATATCCACATGTTGTGGGTATCGAAAAGGCGGAGCTCTTGAAAACGTGCGGGCTTGAACCTCCTTCATCGCCTTATGCATAACATTAATTGATGTGTACACCATGTTCATCTAACATGTTGCTTACCCCCCAGGGCATCCGCGATGATGTTGATTTCCGAGTTCAGGACACATATTGAGGTCGAGAGCGCGGTAACCTCGTGGGCAGTATCAAGGTAGCTCTGAATAAAAGTTAGTATGGAACCTATGCTCCGCGAATAATGACTACGCACGTTCACGGTGTCACCCATGTCTTTAGATGTGCTACTGGTGGCGCGAGCTTCAAGCATTACACGATATTTCTTAGCGTCGGCCCCTGTATAAGATGGTGAGTGCAACCAACAGTTCATGAGGTAACATTGCACTCACGTTTTCTTTCAAGTGCAGGGTTTAGTTCTGTCAATTTAGCTCGCGAGCGCGCGAGTTTATTTTGTAAGAACACCTTGGGGGCTGGATCAATGCAAATATCCGCCTGCAATTTACAAGTTCCTTAACAGTGCGTGTAACTCAAGTCAGTCAGGCCCACCGTATCGTAGTGGATCGAGCATGGTTCAAATACCCAGTTGTCGGGTAGGCTGAACGGACGGATGTTGCATTCCACGAAAAGTGCTTGGTCCTTATCGGGTCGGACTTCAGTCAAGGCGACGCTAATGGTGGCAAGACGATCCTTCAAGATATCTTGGTGTGACAATTGGATGTTCTGGGCCTCTGTCATGACACCGACAAAATCCATCACTAGACGAGTCTGTAATTCCTCTGCAGACAGTTAGCCGAATTATGTACAATGGTAGCCGCTCACGGAAAGACTTGATACAACGTTCGTTAGTATGTGCCGAATAGGTAACGTAATCTAACTTACGTCTTCGAAACTTGGCAGGTCCTCGGTATAAAATTTCGTCTTTACGCCGTTAGCGATTGCCGTTGAAATAATATAAACACTGCTGGGAATTAGATAACATTCTACATCTTTTTTTGGCACGTACTTCTTGCTATTGAGCATTTCAATCTTCTGCAAATCAGATTGTCTTGCTGAGCGTTCCGCCTGTCGATCGTGAACAGACTCGAATATTTATGACCGTGAGAATGTCATTGACAAGCTTCCTCACCTGCTTTTGACGAAGAGCTTCAACTTCAATGCAATCAGCGTCATACTTGATGAACGTGATGATTAGAATAGTTGCATTATGACCCTCAAGATCTCACTTTTTGCTTGGTCTATATTATGATGGTTAAACGTGCAGTATGGGACCAGCTTAAGACCTTGCCTTGATGCGTTCAGCGTAGATCTTATCACGTCCAGCTAGAATCGTGTGATAGAACTGCATTTGCTACATATAAGCGTCAGCATGCATAGGTATCATTTTCCGCAACAGTGAAACCTTTTTCCCGTGATCATCATTGCGGCGCTCAATAGCCTTCAGAGATTCTGTAACCTGAGATGACAGTGCCTCCGCTAGGTTGATGTGGTCCTGAGCAGAATTTGACATTGATGATAAGATCTCAGAATATGCATGATTCAGGGTGCTATCATCGGAAATATGAGTACCCAGCCAAGATTGAGAAGAAAGGACGTGCTTCTGTTGATTCATACTTTCCGTGCAAGCCTTGGTGGGATTGTCTCCCACGACTAGTGATGATCCATTCTTGTTCTTCTTTTCGTTTGCTTTCTTCACTAATTGCTTCAACTTTGCTGCATACTCGCGTTCTAACACTGCTCTATCGCGGTACAGTTCGCGGACCTGTATAAGTCAAGCCGATAGGTTCAGCTATCCGAGATTTTGACTTTGGGAGACGCACATCGGCTAATAGACCAAGGTGGGCATCAAAAAGACTGGAGATGCGATCTACTTGGTCCTGATCGTGAAATAAACGTCAGCAATGAATGCCACGATTGACTAAGGATTCAGTGGGTTACAGGCAACAGTTGACCATAGCTATCGGTCTGTCTCTGCATTTCTTTCAAAGTTAAGTTTGTGATTGGGCCTTGATTTTGAGTATTCGAGTGGCCAGGTGAATTCAAGCAGACGGTGTTCAGATGCGGAACGTGAAGTTGACTAGTATTTGTCACTGCCTCATCTTGCCAGAAAAGGGTCATAGTATGGAGCAGACGGTACTTGTCATCTAAAGTTATCCGTTTGTTGGAAAAACATCGCCGTTGCACTAAATATACGCTAATCAAGTTATGACAGGAACAATTGTAAGTACTGCATTTACATAATTGAGACACGATGTAAACAAGCGACTCTACCTGCTGGTTCACTCACCATTATGTATGCCATGAGTCAGTTTCAAGTGAGTGACAGAAGTTAAATGTGGTGCGGTGATTAAAGAACGACGACCTGCAAGGTTTGAGCTCGGGCGCTTGAACTTGAAGGGTTGCAGTGTCTCATATGTTCCAAGTTGCCAAATATGCTGTAGCACGCTGGTAAGGGAACGTTGTTGTCTTTACCCCGATGGGCCACTACAACAAAACCCGACTGGAGCTAGTATGAGCTTCTGGTCAGAAAGTGATGTGAGGACATGTCCAGAAAGGGATTTAAGCTGAGCTGTTAATAGTTCCGCTGGCTGTGACAACTTCCACCGGTCCGTGAAGTAGCTATGGCCGTTGCTCAGCCGTAACGCATAAATGTCAGTTACAGGCTGTGCGCAGTATGCCAAGCAGTGACGCACATGTCTTCCGAGCGTTGATAGAGAGGGTTTTAAGAAGCGAGAAAATGTTGCTACCAGAACCCATGACACTCCACCATTGTTGAACTAGATTGCGGCTATTAGGGCATCCGCATTCGCTATTCCACACATACGATCTAATCCGTATTCTAGTGTGAGGAGCTCCACTAGAGCCTGACAGCCTCCTAGTATAAAATAATTGATGGACGAACGGACGGCCCTGGAGTTGTGCACGCATCGCTTATTGGAGAGCGATCCCCGCAGTGAGAGTTCGGTAAGTCGGAGGCCGAGGGTACGATAGAGTCGGACTGACATATTGCTAGTGCTGAGAAACGAAGTGGGCAAGAAACAGCACGAGGTGCGGGGAAGTTGGCCCAATTGGCGGAGACAAGATGGCCGGAGGCGTGAGACTTTTTCGAGCAACATTCAAGTCAAATCTTTGTTAAAATTTTGGCGATTCAGTACACGAGGCTAGAATTTATATTATACATAGTAAGTAACAGCCCTCGAGCTCACAACAATATTATCCAAGGGTGTACATCTTAACCGGACGGCATTACTTTTGTTGTGTGTGATCTTGCAGGTGCATCTGTGCTCGAGCTTGCCGTAATGTTTGTTTTGCCCTCGACTCGGAAACAATAATTTGCATTTCCGATGTACGTTGTACGTATCCGCGTACCATCTTCTGTAGACAACGCGACTCCAGAGTGGGACAATCTATAACTGGCACAGCAACCAAATTTCCTGATGTGAGGTAAAAGCCTGTCCCCAGGTATATAAGGGCCTATAAATTGCATATCCAAGTAAGTACGAGCAGAACTTCATCCCCCTGACGTCCTCTTCACGTATCCTGTTTCCACTGCCAACATGTATAGACTAACGACTCTCTTGATCACGCTATGCACGATTTTTTTCACCGTTCTGGCTGCGCCAATACGGATCGATGGAACTACGACTACATCATCACTTGACAAGCGCACCACACACACAGGCGAGGCAAGTAGATGAAAGACAGTCATCTGTTGATCACTAAATTGTTTTAACAAAGGGTACTTGGTTTGAAGTTGGCACCGGAGCCTGCGGATATACGGATACAGATAGTGATCCTATAGTCGCTATTTCCTCCCAGATATATGGCGGTGGAGGAAACTGTAATCAGGTAAGCTCATTTCCGCAATACCACGTCAGTCATTGGATGCTTATCGTTCGTAGTGGATTTACATCACCAATACCGCCAACGGACAGAGCGCGTACGGGAAGACGCGTGACGAATGCGAGTCTTGTGACTCAGGTAGCCTAGGTATGCTATTATTTCAGGGTTCAGATTGTGTACCCGCTAAATCCGTTTTGCAGACATGTCTCCTAGTCTATTTGAAGAGCTAAGCACGCTCAATACCGGTGAAATCCCAATTTCATGGCACTTCATGAGCAAAGACTGGTCGCCTTAACTGCGCGCTGTCATGTCTCAAATCTTACTTCGGCCACACGATTTCGTTACGGCTTCCATCACGATTCCTTAGATTATCATAATAGACGACATATCCGTTTCATCAGGAAGGGGATCACGATCTTTTGTATCATTACGTAATGATATTTATGTTGCCCTCTATCACCTACAACTGTAAATGGCATGGTCAATTCTTATGTCAGCTGGGATTGCCCGTGGTCAGACTGGAACTTCAACGGTCGGAAAATATCAGCGTGCATTTGATTCACCTATACATTCCATCCATGCTAGTATTTGTAGGCCTCTTCAACGAGCTGACAAAGTACTTGCATAATGACATAATGACCACATGTACATAGTGCCCGAGTCGCATCAGTACAATTGATCATTAATCATTGTTCAGTCAACTCGTTAGTTGTTAGCCAAACCATCATCACATAATTCATATTTTAATTACTAAAGTAACCCTTACGCGAAACTTTAGACGCCGACACTATTGGCTGCACTGATATTGTACTACTGGATACATGTATACCACGCCGGCCAAGGTAATTCTGAGGCGGCAGTACTTCCTAAACCTTGAGAAAGAGAGAGACTCAGACCTCACAGGAGTTTAAACATTGGCATTCCTAAACCTCAGCAGTCCTAAAACCTTTCTAGAGTGTATCCAGTACCTTGCAACTGTTACGCAAATGGCGACGCAAGGATGAGAGCATGCTTGTTGAGCAACCATCAGTAATCTAATCTTCCGAGTTTGATCATTTCATCAGGTTCATCTCGTTAGCTAGGAGCTGGAAAGAAGAATTCTTCTACCGCATACTTCTATCATCAGACATGACACACATGTCACACACATCCTATCAATTTCACTTCAGGGTCAAGGAATTTACGACGTCGAGTGGGGAATCTTTGAGGTCGACTTATGGCGATACCGGATACTCCGAGGATATTCGGAACGCCAGTCCACACCTGTCATGATCACCGCAGATGTTAACCTGAATCTGAGAACATTACCTCGACTTACTACGGCTGCATTTTGATTCTTGGAGGGATGCGTAAAGTTAGTAAGTGTCAAGTTTTTGAACTTTGAAAGTTTAGATTCTTAAGCCTCCTTGTCAAGGTTTAGGAAGTACTGCTGAGAATTAGCCATGGGGCCGTGTGCATGTATGCCGGATACTAGTATACAACAGTACTAGTACAATCCCAATAATTTCAGCCTATGGTCGTTACTTTTAGCAATCCCAATTTGGTGGCTTATGTCATTGTTTAGCTGACAGCTGACCACGCCATCTTTTCTCTTGACCATAAGCGCTCCGTGTTGTTTCAGTAATGGCATCTGACCTGCATATCCTTATTATTAGCACCTATATAGAACGGGTGGGTTCCTTTCGGTCGACTTCTGAATGACTCGCACGTTTGAAAACTTTCAAGAATCGACATGGACATTTCAAAGTTCAAATGAATTGCTGGGCTTCTCGTCCTTGCAACCGTGGTGAGTATGTATCATCGTTGACATTATCCTAAACAAAGACTCAATCACATCACAGATTTTGGGTCCCTTTGTGGTATATATAATTATAAATGCGTGTAGAATCCCCGCTCTCTCACATATTGTTCGCAAGATCACCGCTACACGTCAGCACGACCTTTCCTGAGCAGTCCAAGTCCCCCTTCATTGATTCACCACGATGGAGCGTGCCCGATTGCCGTACTTTGCGATGTCGCGATAATATATGCTGATACTTGTTGTTATCTGCACGCGTGATTATCACGTGTGTACCGTATACACAGCTTCATATCTGGTGCCGACGGTTCTCCGTCTGTGTCGGAGACAACATCATGAAAATACGACATCACGGCATCTCTCCGTGACCGCGGGGACTCGACTTGTGTCCCTCAAAATTTCAAGGAAGGTTCCAAGTGCGTGAGAACGTGGAACGTTCGCCAAGACATATACCTCGGCGACTACTAGTTGATTCTGGGCCTTCACCGAGTCTTGCAATAATAGTCTACCACTCCCCACAAATCCCAATCCACCTCAGTCTCGCAGCATAACAGCTATTTCTGCATATTCAATAGTCTCACATATAATCGGAGTGCTACTCGCGTCTTGACCCTCGGGTGGCTAACGAATATAACATAAATACAAGTGGAAGCTAGCGAAGGTTTGCGCCCCAATTTGTTCCAGCCTTCTGGAATATCAAGCGAAGAGAAGGACATACGGAGGTCACGGAAATGAGGCCGAAGATACCAGACTCAGACTCTGATCAGATGCTCTGGAAGGTGCCGCGCAGAAGGTATCTATGTCCCAGGCAGTCCTAGGCGTCCCTCGAACGATCAAATCCCGAATGGCAGGCATCCTCATTTCCTTGAATGGTCTGGCTCAAACCTGCTAACGAATAATGTCGTTGCTGGTACTACATATGAAGGGCGTGCCATGCCGAGAGCAACATGCTCGCCATCGTGAAATGAAGATCATATAGCATGCTTCGGGTGCTTCAAGTTGCGTCAGTTTCTAAGAAGAGCCTTACGTTCTCCTCCCCCCTTCCTTTGGCCCATCTGGAAGGCCCTGATAACTGCATTTCACATCTAATTTGCGACTTGGATCGTGGAACGACCTGATAGACACTGCATGTCCGTTCTCGAGTAATTCGAGCATTCGACCATCGTCTGGCCCTCGTTCCTTGCACAACAGGAACTCGTACCTGGTGCTCAAGCTGGTGTGCGATCACTGACTCGACCGGAGCAGCTCTTGTATCGCATTTTGATCGATGCATGCTCCGTGACGACACTGGAAGTCGAAACTCGGTTTGGGTGAACCCATTATCCGAAGATTGCCGCCTCTTTATACCCCTCGTAAGTGACGCAGGTTGTAACCTTCCCCTAAACCCAATAACGGAATGAGGACCTCAATTTCACCTCAATAAATCCAGAGCAGCGTCTAATTTGGAGTGCAGCATTTACTGACAGCCACTGTGACTCAATCAATAGGGGCTCTTCGAAGTTCCAAAACCGAGATTCATCACATCTAAATGAAAATCATGCACATGGTATTTCGGTAGTGGTGAGGACATGGAGCCTTCTAAGTAGTCAATTTCTGAATATGGAATCATGATAGGATGCGAACAAAGTATGCATGTGCCCTAGAAGGCCCTAGATTCACCGTCATCAAGTCGTACAAATACTTCCGAAGCATCATGTCCGTCCTACATAGAGTCGCTCAGGTCTTTGGCAATCGACTATCATAGCTCCCTCCGGGTTATTCTTCCCGGTTCCGAGTGGGTGGGAAGGTTATACTCTGCACTACTGGTGGGGCCTGAATTCAGCTGGGTAACCAGAGTATCTCACCAGAATGCACGTTTTTATAATTTCTTTCTACCATCAGTTGCGGTCCGTTCATGATCAATACCTCACTTGTGTCCTTCGTGCCTTACTTAAAAACTCGTGGGGGAGGCAGCCCACCATACACACCCCTTCGACGGCAAGTTGAGTTTGAAAGGTTTACCTGTCCCACGACTTGACCAACGCGAGCGCTGTTCCAACAGCCAAAAGTTGCTACAGTCATGTAAATCATACACACAATGTTCCAATAATAGTGAGATATCGTGAAAATGCTAAAGTAGAGTTGAAGTAGTGTGATTGAATGCCAGCCAAGTATGTGTCGTGAATCCACTTTCGTCGTCAAAATCGTACAATGTAAGAATGAGTAAGCAAGAGTTCATGAACATTCATCATTAACAGGTCATCTGATTCTTGGAGATGCGTTGGGTATCCATCGAAGATCATGGCGCCTACATTATGTAGAGCAGCGATACCAAAGCGACTATAATTGACGCGCCTGGTGCATGGTTCTTCCATGCAGCACCCGTGAGTGTAGCTTGTGTTGATCCTACAGTAGACGTGACAACTGAAGTTGTGCTTGAACTTAAAGTAGGCTTAGATGCCCCGCCTGCAGGCGTTATACCAGAAGTTGTTGTGGGGGTCAAATTAGCCAGAGTTGATGTGGGTGTTTTCGAGGAAGTTTGAGCTATAGGGGATGCACTGCCTGTAGGGGTAGTAGCCGTCTGAACCGAAGATGTGGATGGCGCAGGAGCAGACGAAGATGAGCTGTCGTTGATGATGGTGAACTTTGGACTGGCATTACCAGAGTCTCCAAACACTTTATAAAAATTATATTAGAGCTACCTCGCACAAACACCCAACACCACTTACAAACGACGATATAATCTTCTCGTGTTTCCACATTGGGGACGGTGATCAAAACTTGACCGTCCGTATAATTGATGTTCGTCGCAAGTGGTGAATCTAATAATATGTTACTTAAAAGCACAGCATTCTATGACACGGTTGACTCACTCAACATTAAGTTCTCGCTGTTGTTGTAGTTGTATCCTAGAACCAGCATCCCAACTGGATTGGTGATGTTGGCAGGCAAACCTTCAGTGCTCCTGCGACAAATAATGCGTTATTAAAAGGAATTCAATCACACCCGGGCGTACACCCTTACCAAGTTACCAGCTGCTTCTCTCCGACATGCCATACAGTGTCTGCCGTTGGACTAGTGATGGGTGGATCTACTACATCCCTCAAGTTCACTGGCAGTGAAAGTACTAACGATGCCAGAGATGTGATGGTGAAGAAGGGGGTCATGAATGCAAACATCTTGACCTAAGGCGAGGGACGAGCAACTGGAGAACTGGAGGTCTGAGCGCTTTACTGCACAGTATTGTCAAAATCGGTTGAACATGTTAATAACATAGCAGTCGTGAGAAAAAATAGTTAGGTAAGCGATAGCCTCGTGCCTTTAACTCAATTTATACTAACTGAGAGTGATCTGCAATGCAGAAGAGCTGGCAAGCCCAGCCCTCGATGTCAATCAATACTCTAACAAACCGTTCTTAATGCAAACTCATCTATCGACGACGACCTGGCAAACTCATGAACGGGCTAGTCACCAATCTACAAGTTTAGTGTTCTACACTACACTACTGGACCGTGCGCGTGAAATCCCCTGAGAAAACTGCGTCTGGGAAGATCATTTCTACGCTAGCCCTGAGGTTCTGCCCCCCTGAGGCACCGCCATTGATAATGGCGAGTCGGAACTTTGATATTGTGATACGTAATGTCCGACTGCCATGCACAGAACATTCAGAGACTTCTGCATGGGACATAGCCTGCCTTGGTGGCCGAGTACACAGTATAACCTCTTCGGGGTCATGCATGCCCCACGATGAAGCTACAGTTATCGAAGCCGATGGCGGGGTGTTAGTCCCTTCGTAGGTTTGACTTTGTTCACGAATTAACTGCCAGGTCTGAAGACTTTCACATGTATCTAGTCTGTGTCACTCGCACATTCACCTTGACAAGTGTTTTATACTCGGTCAGTGTGACCCGTTGGTTACTGGGTGCGTCGCATCATATTTGTCGTCAACAGCATGATTGACATGTCCAAGGTCTCTACCTGAGGCTCTTCAAGTTACAAATAAAGCTAAAGCAAATTTTCCCAAGGATGTTGATAATCTTTATGCTAGAGCAACCTACATCATTCGGGAGAGCGTGGAGTCTGGTGTCACTGCGATGCGAGCTTTCGTTGAGGTGGATACGACAGTTGGATTCACATGTCTAGATATGGGACTTCAATTAGCCAAAGAATGGGTTGAAGTTTGTCATATCCAAATAGTTGGTTTGCCGCCTTCACCTTCCAGTGTTGTATCTTTGGAAGCGCTGATATCTGTTTCCAGCTTTCGCCCAGGAGGCCCTGTACGAGTCTGCGGCTTCAACAGAACCCGGTCCGAACTACAATCTGCTTTGTGATGCAGTTTCTCGCTCAGGTGTTTCTGTGGTCGGCTCTGCGCCTTGGGTTGAACCTGACCGCGCAAATGCTCTCAAGAACATCGAACTCGTGTTGTCTCTCGCTGAAAAACACCATCTACATGCGGACTTTCACCTGGATTACAATCTCGATCCGGGCGCCGTTCCAATGGTTTGGGATGTATTGCAGCAGATGCGCCAGCGATCCTGGTGCAAAAGTAATGGAAAACGTGTTACTATTGGACATGCGACCAGATTGGGACTCTTTTCGGCCGGAGAGTGGGCCGAATTGAAGTGCGCCACAGACATCTTACCTTTAGAGATTGTCGCACTACCGCAAAGTGATATTTACATGATGGGTCGCGCAGATCCTAGCGGGAGAATTTCTGTCCCACTTGCAGGGCGCACGATCAATGCGCCTCAGGTTTACCGCGATCACGGAATCCGCGTTGCGCTTTCTGTGAATAACGTCGAGAACGCCTTCACGCCACAGGGGTCACTCGATCCCCTCACGCTTGCTAGTCTTGGCGTCGCACTTTTTCAAGTGGGTACAGAACCAGACTGGAGAGTGCTTTTGGTGAGCAAAGTGGGTGGAGTTAGCTCTTGTCATGATCTAACGATTGTCACAGCGATCGGTGTCGACAACATCTAAAGAAGCCATTGGTGTGATGCATGGGGACAATGATGGTGGGAAATCTGTGGATGAAGGCGATGGCATTGTCCCTCGTGTTGGTGATCCTGCTGATTTTGTTGTAGTACATGGGGCGCATCGGTGGCAATCTGCAGTGCTGAGTCCGGGATTCGACCGTACAACATTTTACAAGGGCAACGTCGTAGCAAGACGGAGGGCTCAAAGGTGGAATGCAAATACGGGTGGAGCGAACATCAACTAGTCAGAATTTATATACACTTGTATTAGATCTTCAGGCCACACGGACTTCATTTTGAGTCGCACTGCTCGGAACGATGACGCGTGTTATGATGGTGTACAAACCGGATATAGATCATCAATAAGTACTTCAGTACTTAAAAGCAAGTTGTATTTCTACAACTATATGAAGATAAAACATATATAAAAGTCCCATTTATAAAAATCCGCTCTCTTGCAGCAGTCGAGCCATCTTCTCGTCTTCTCTCTCACGGGGTTCGCGTTCCAGACTGAGGTTCCAAAAATAATCCCCTATATCAACTTGCTCGCTGAACTTAGCAAGTGATTCCTCAAGGTAAGTCTGTACGCTCGTAATAGGATTGAAATTATGCGGGAATGTTTGCCAGCGCTGAATATCTTGGATCACCTCCGAAGCTTTCTGTCGTTTTCGAAAGTTCACCAAGTTACCTGGAAGAGTATCCTTGCTTCCATCTTGGATGAACGTTAATGTAGTAAGGAAGACTCCTTCACATGTGAATGAATACACTGGCAACAAATAATCAAAGTAGAAAGCTCACCGATGAAAGGCACACAAGGGGGCGAGACCCTTGCAAGTGTCGAACGATAGTTATTGAAGTTCTTGCCTGAATCGATAGTCAACTCGCATGAGCTAAGTTGAGCCATATGTCGCGCATTCACTTGCTCCCATGAGCGCTTGAGGCGCCTGATGGGGGGCGAGTTCAGTCCAGATACGATAGCAACCATGCTCGAATAATTGTGCATCGTGCGACATCGCTGGGACAAGTAAACAGCGTGCGCATGAATTCCGTAGCAGACCACTTACATCAGCCACACTTATGAAATGCTTCAAGATAATCGAACGCTTCTTGGAGTCCTCGTAAGTGAGGACCGAGTCGGCTACCCAGTTAGCAATCTGGTAAAAGTTATAAGCATATAATGGCTATCAGAGGGCCGGACCATACCCGATTACTTGTCTGGATTACCCGAGCAATGTTATCGTTGTGGTCCGTCTTTTGCTCCCGTGAACGCTGCAGACATTCTACTGGCCGTATCTTCTGGTATAAGTAGCTCTCCATGATCGTCATCTGCCGTGCTAATTCCAAGGGGTCTATGTCCAAAAGTTTCAACTTCTTATTGGGCTTGGGTAAGATCGAGGCAGGCGGACTGCCCAAAGTAGGAGTCAAGCCTTTCTTGACCTCTCCTCCACGCTGTGATGCCTGAGTCAGATAGCCTGAACCATATCAACGACGTTGAACTCACTGCACGTTCAACGAGTGAAAGTAGCTGCTTTGCACCCACAAACTTGCTAACATCCTCATTCTGCAGGAATTCTTTCATTCGATTCAGGATGTACATATCCTCTTTCTCAAGGAAATCTTCATCCGAAACCATGGCCTTAAGAGTATTTAGCACACTGAAAATCACGTTAGGTAAAGTGCGAAAGAATCAACAATGACGCACCGCATCTGAATTACATGTTGCTTGAGCTTTCGCCATTCTTCCGACTCAGTGGGACTCAAGCCTTCCGGAGTTTGGATGCGGAAGCGGCGGACTAGGTGGTCGAAAAAGTCATCAAGGGTCGTGAATGACTTGTACGTCATCAAAAATGTTTTGATGAACGTAGGGTCTATAATGTCCCGATACTAAGTACCATACCCCAGGCAGATAGGTTACGAAGCACCCGTACCTGAAGGATCATGCGACGTTAGACGTTCGACCAAAGCTGGAACAGTTCCTGCTCGAACGCTCCCATCTACATCGATGGTCATGTCATTCTTCGTGTAGTCAGGTCGCAGATACCAGGGTTTTGTGCTGATGATGTGCTCAGGAGCATCATCGCCAAAGATTTTCTTGATCTTCGTTGCTGTTCTTGTGGTTGCGGCTGTACATATCGTAAGTCGAAAGAGGAAGGGAATATACGAATATCGCTTACAGTCATCGTCAAGCATTGAAGCTGAGTCACTCATCGACAGGACATCCGGTGGTTTATCAACTGTTGAAGGGACTAAGGTATGGACAGACATAGTAGGGTCGTAGTTCGAAGCCGCCGACTTAAGTGACCGATCGGTAAGGGTAATGGTGGTGTCAGATAATTGCGATTGACTTCGGAATGTTGGCGCTCGATCACTGAGACCGACCGCCAACTTTTTCATTCCAGACGCACCAAAAGCAACTTCGATGTCAACAATGTCCTCGCTCTCTGGATCTGCTGGGTCGAGGACCGACATGGGACGGGCATCAAAGTTGCAGTCCATGATGCTTAAACGTGACATGCGCCACTCTATTGCACCTGTGTATTCTCCTTGTGCCATATCTGCTTGATCATGGCCAAGGGAAAGTAGGGTATCAAGCGTTTGCATGAGGAATTGGAGATTTGACTTGAGGGAGACGGAGATGGCGTCTAGGTACTCGCACTGGAAGTCACGATCTTGTCGCGAGACTTTGAAAGTAAGACGACGAACTCGCTGTATCGTGAGAAGGAGTGTAGCTGCGTCATCATATAGAGCTTGTACTACCGCTTCCAGCGTGCGTGCAAGCAAGCGAGCTTTGTCCACGGTTTGAGTGTACAGAGTAGCACGTTCAGCATCCGCCATATTGGAGTAGAAACCATCGATATCGACGTGACGAGCGATGTGGATATTGGCAACGAATAGGAGGAGTGATGAAATGCCAGAAAGAAGCTCGCGACCTGCAATCCATACTCGTTGCTCTGAAAATATATCAACAGATAGATCACAGCATACATACTAATACACTCACGAGACTCATCGCCGATGGTCTTGAGCGCGGTGTTGAATGTTCCGAACCTCGCCTGAATTGATACCATGTGCGTCTTGAACTCAGAAAAAACATCGCCATCTAAGATTCGCTGAGGGGCTTCATCATTATCGTCCAGCGGCACCCAGCCAAAACCCCTCCAAGACCCTGCATACCCCGCACCAACTAGCCCCAATCCAAGGTATACTGCAGAGAAACAACCCAGAACTCGTTTTGCTCCTATGCCACCAAGTTGTTCGTTTTGATACCGCTGAACTTCAATAACGAATGCCACGATGGCACGATCGAGCTCTGCCGCGTCGCTTTCAACACGAGATGCCGTATCGTGCGCCGCAGGACCCGAGTCATATTCCATAGCTCGAGCAGAAAGAACGAGCTTGGATAACGTGGCAGTTACTTTTCGTTGAGCTGGTTTCAGAAGCGTCTGTGACGCAGTAGTCTCCCGACGTCCACGAGCACCGCGTGGTATGAGGTTGCTGGGTATGTGACCAGGAGGTGCGGATATGTAGAGTAGATTACGGACGGTGATGACAACAGCCCTGATGAGGCTGTCAAGGACTTGTCCGTGTTCCGTTCTTCGAGATACACCGACCAGAGACTGGTTTTTCTGGACAACGGCGGAGATGGCATTATGTGCGACATGAGATAAATCGGAAATAAGGTCCGGAAGTGGTGGTGCTAATGATTGCTGGAGCGATTGGGCGATTTTCTCAGCTGCGGTCAGTTCAACGGAAGGCTTCCTAAGAGCCAACTGCTCCGCAAAAGGATCACTTTGAGAACGACCACTGGTTGACGGTGAATCACCGTGGTCTGGAGAGTATAGGCAAGAATCTTCGGAATCACTGGCAAGCTCCGGCTTGCTATGACTCCGGTCCTGCCCATGTCGGGTTTGGGAGGTCATTGAATCAGACCGAAATCGCGTTGGCGCCGAATCCTCACCCGGACTATTGAAGGAATCCGTTGACGTAGTAGAGGAACTGGTGAGGGCGCGAGTCCTGCCCTTCTGTACAGCAGCCTCTGTCTCTGGGATTGTCCAGCTCACTTGACCAGTGAGCTTATTCCAGTAATAGTAAGACATGCCATCATCGGCAAGTCGTTTCACCCAAGGCTCAGGCGTCCCGGAGCGCTTCAGAACACCAAAACCAGGAATGGAAGTTTCCGTCAAAGCACTGAGTCCTAGTCCTGCGCTTGTGCCTGACCGCGAACTTGGTGGATAAGAAGCTAGTCCAGCAAGCTCACCAGCTGATACATCGTCGCCTTCGATGGGTAGATCTCGTGAAATCTGGCCTGTTTGAGTGTTAACATAGTAAATCTGAAGAAGAGAGTGGCCTGGTGTGTAAGGAATCGCAACAAGCAGAATGCTCTTCTCACCTGGCCATCCTGTGTGACTGAAGGCATCCAAAAATCGCTCGATAAAGTTGCACTATGTTCCGCAGCATTGCGGCGTTCAAGAAGACCTTTGGATGGAACAGACGGGTCACGTTTATTTCGTGACCATTCGCTGTCTGATAAGTGGGAGTCCTGTGTCCGGGAGTGCAAGTCATTCGAATGGGTATCACGAACTACTTCATTTGTTTGCTGCAAAGGCCCTTGTTGAATTGCAGCGTCACTGTTGGAAAGAGCGATCTCTGCCTCTTCATCAGACAAGACTACTACATAATTGGATGGAAACCATCCTCGTTCATCGCCAAGAAGTCCGTCCCACCAGCCTGACTCAAGCTGGGTGAGAACCTCGATGATTTCATTCTTGTGGAAGGAGAGAGAAGAAGCATCTTGTGTCTGGTAGTCGTATAGAGCTCGACAGAAGAATGTGCAGATGTACTCTTCCGAAAGCTGTGAGACCTGCTGTTCCTGTTCGACGGTAATCGTGGTGGACTGGGAGGGATAACAGTTGACACCATTGTACATGGCGAGGCCGATTGCAGTCATATAAGAGCTGACGTAGAATATAGAATCTCAAGTAGAACGAGTTCTGATATGATTGGCGGAAGCGGAGGGAACTCAGCTAAGATGAGCTAGTATGTCCTCGCAACGGATTATATTACGTAATAACACAGTACGTTATCAGACTACGTGGTAAGGGACAGCGCTGATACCGATCTCACCGTTTCAGCGTCCTTTGCTTCTCCGCGAACTGCACAATTTTTCGGTCCACAAACATACCTTTCCGCGCTCGCACGCTATCCATATAACCTTTTGCGATATTGTCTCGATCTGCTTTCTCACCCAGGTCTTCCAGCTCTTCCTCAGTCGTTGGTATCCAGAAGGGATCTTGATCAAGTAATTCATATCTTGTGCTCCATTTTCAATGACCTGTGAACGCCTGACAGGTGGTATTACTCACCCGCTGAAAATTAGCTGTGGGCTTGCAGCACCAGATGTCCGTTTGCGTATATCTGTATCACCGTGACAGAGTGAGACTACCCCATGGCAGCTTGCAAATTCAAGCTCACCGTCTGCGAAACCAAAACTCTCCACAACTGGAAGAATAGCAGATACTGTGAAGAACGTAGTCCCCTCCTTCATTTCTTCAGCTACAATTCGGCCACGTCGCTTCGCAACCACTCCATATACTTTCCCGAGGACATCAGCTGAGGTAAGCTCTAATTAATATAAGCTCCAGAACTGACCAGTAGATCACGTACTTGATGCTTGAATATCACACGAATATATCGCCAACATAAGCCTAGGGGACCAATCGAGCAGTCCATTTCTGCAAGCATCTCTCACCGCTGATATCACGGAGCCCGTCACTTGCGATAACTTATTTTGGACTGTTGAAAATGTTAAAACATCATATCTTGAGGTCAAATACTTATAAAAAACATACCAATCTCCCTCTGGATGCCGTCGGCATCAACGTCAATCGATTCAACAAAATAGGCCATCCCTTCGACAGGCTCAGCACACAACGGTCCTTGGAACATAGCTAGCTGGAAGCCTGTCTCAACATAGCCCGTGAAATCAACATTATTGTCGGATGTGTTCGTGGACTGAGCTGGATGGTTCCGTAAGAGGTGATGCCTCAGCCTGAGTACAACGTCAGTGACAGCGCAAGGAACCACAAGGTGACGCACGACAATGGTGTGGCATCTTTACGATAATCAATAAGAACACAGCTGCCAGCATGACGGGGACCAAATGACCAGATTCTGTCACTGATATTCACCCATTCCCCGCCAGCCTCATTGCACTTCTCTTCTAGTGCGTTCCAAAATTGATCTGCTCTAACACTTGGAGTATGGAGCACATCACCTTGAACGCCAACCAATTCACTCTCAGAAACAATGTCGATACCACTACCGGAGGTATCTCTGTCTGTGTGACCGTCCTGCCGCAATGCTCTGAGAGTCGTTAAATTATGCAGCAAGAATTGCAAGATGACATCGGGGACAGGCGCCGAACGAATCGAGAAGGTGACCAAGTTCTGGGTGCTTGCACCCTTGATTGTTCCACGGGCAGCATTTGGCGTCTTCGAGGGTGCCATATCTATCATCAAAAGGTGAGTAGCGAGACGAGACATTGGAGACCGCGCATACCTTGAGCTTTTACAGCTGTTTCGCGGAAAGGAACAATTGGTTTAGATGCCTGGATCTCCACACGAGCGAATCTCTCTCGCAAGTCTTTCAGACATCTCTGAATAGAATGAATGAAAGTAGAAGACGACGAGAAATTAAATCGTACCTCCAAGTGTAACTCTCCTGCGGTCAGAATCACATGCTCTCCAGTCTGTTGCTGGAATGTTTCAACGCAGGGGTCAGCTTGAGCGAGAAGCTTCATCCCAGCGACAAGTTTTGGCATATCAGAAGGGATGACAGGTTCAAGCGCAACTCGCACTATAGGGGACACCTATGATGAAAATATGATTAGCAGCAATATCCAAACAGTCGCATGATACTTACCGTGCGAGTAACACCACCAATGTTAATGAGATTATCTTGCACTTGGACAGGATCCGCGCCCTCTGGAACGCCTATGCTTTGTGGTGCACAAAGTGTGGCATTCCTGTACACTTTGCCTCCCAATCCCTTGATTGCAAAGGTGTTTCCTGCCCTGACGCTATCCACATGGATGAGCTCCCGACCCATCATCACGTACAATCCTTCAACCTTGGCCGGAATAAGATGCGCAACATTACGGGCGTGATTAGGAGGAAGGGAGGCGTCGTACTTTGGCAGCACGCAGTATATGGTGGATCCAGTGCGTATCGTCCCAGAATACAGTCGTGCAAAGCCGAGAATAATTTCAGACTCTTCAGAAACATCTGACATTTCTCCTGGAACCATGCTAGGAGGAGATTCTGGGACTGCACGTGGAGGGTCCGGAGTCTCTGACACAGAAGCGCTGTTATCCTGAGCTTCTTTGGCATCCCGAACCCGCTGGCGTAACTCGTCCGCTGTCACAACCCGTTTCTTGTTTTCCGGAAGTTCTTTGGCTGCAACAGCAAACATTTTGCTTACATATGCAACTACGGCTGCGTCTGGTGCGGAGTTGGACGTGAAGAGATCCTGCTCTAACTTGTTCTTGGGCTGTATGCTCTTGTCGAATACATGAGGATAAAGCATTTTTGGAATGCGAATTGCCTGGGAAACAGGAGGGGAAGGAACGACATCAATAGTCGCCTGGATGATGCACGTAGACAGTGAAAGCCACTGTGTAAAAATCGTAGATAGTAACTGCCGACTGTCTTTTGACCTCAGATCACGAGGTAAAATCTTCAGATTAAGAGCTGTTACAATCTTGGTCACCTTTTCTGTGTTCCTAGATATGTATTAGCATGTCATATGGTATGATGTAGAAAGATGATGTTTACGGATTCATCACAACGGCATCATAGACCGCCCAGATGTTCTCCAGTACAAATTGGACAAACAATGGCTTCAATGTGCGTCCGCGAAGATGTTTGTGACTGATAACTTTCTTGGTTTTGGGGTCGAGATAAAAGTCACCCCATAAAACGCGCCTTAGATTAGCTTCCTTGAAACCGAGCTTTGCAGAATAAAGCTGGGCGAAGTTCCCGACTCTGAAACCCCAACCGTCAATGGCAGACGCAAAGACCACGTTGCCCCGCTCTGGCGCGAAATAAATATCTTCGTCATCTTTCTCCTTGAAGTCATCCGCGTCATTGACGGATGCTTCGGCTTCATCTGCAAGTTGATCCTTCTTTTCGGCGAGTCGTCGATCGCGTTCTTCCCTCCACCGGAGATCGTCCTCCATCAATTCACTGGCGAAAAAACTGCCCATAACAGCATTCATTTGTTCTATTAGCCGCGAAAGATGCTGGTAGGCTTCACTGGGCACAAGCTTGAGTTCCGTGACGAGTCTGTCCATTTTATTGATGACGAGGATCGGGCGAAGGTTATCCTCCCATGCCTGCCTAAGCACAGCAATAGTCTATACAACCGGGATTAGATGTACTTTGTATCATGAACAGACTTACCCACCTGCGTGCAAACACCTTCCACGACATCAACAAGGACTAGTGCACCATCACACAACCGAGACGCTGTGGAGACTTCACTCGAGAAATCGACGTGTCCCGGGGTATCAATCATATTGACGATATATGTCTTTGAGGACCTTTCTGAGCATGTTTATTACTATTCCTTGACATATGCATCATGGTGAGATGGGTACCTTTGTCAGGTCGCCCCATGACCTGAAACTTGAGCGATACTGCGCTACTTTCCATCGTGATCCCGCGCTCCTGCTCGTCCTCTCTACTGTCAAGAAATCTCAATTTCCCCGCCATCCGATGAGAAATAATGTTGTTTGCCGCAAGAAGGGCATCCATTAGTGTAGTCTTTCCGTGGTCGACATGTCCGAGAGTCGTGATTATTCGAATGTTAACTGGGTCTGGGGCCTCCGAGTCCATCGATGTACCTGTTGATTCTATATGCGCGCCTGCGTGAACAAGAAAGACTTAAAAAGTGGGTATGAAGCGTGTGTGTGGCCTCTCTAGAATTAATGATCGCTTTAAAATATCTATGAATCGGTTATGACTTGCCATGAGTATACGAAGTTCGGAAGCGAGTTTGTATCAACCGGATAAGGAAAGTGCGGAGCACTTATCCATTGTCTCCAAGCACGTGTGTAGTAGTAGTAACAGGCTGAGCTCCCTACACTAGCAGTCTCTTGAGGTTCTGCCTGACCGAGTCATCTAAACCCTTCCCGATCAACACCAACTTCCCTGAATCTGGAATACCTGCAACATCCTCTTCTAATAAGGATATGTCATACATGCTCTGCACGCCCTGCAGAACGTACTGCTCCCCAGATTCTAACACGAAAAGACCCTTGCAGCGAAGGATCTTGAGTTCCGATGGTCCAGTCTGGTGGTCACTATCTGGGATTCGGTTTTCCCACAGAACCGTACGTATCCACTCGTCCAGTTCTTGGAGACGATGGCGGGTTAACGTAGGAAGAGTGACCTGCAGACTAGATATGCCACGCAATTCGTAGTGCTTAGCGGAGTCAACGTGTCCCACGTGGTCATTATTGTCATCGTCGCCATATTGGTGTTGTGCAGATCGCAACCCCTTTGCCCCCCCTGCATATGCATTGATGTTCATGATATGCGCGAGATCAATCTGACCGCGAATAGTTCGGTGAATTGGAGCGGAGGGATTAACCCTTTGTATTAGTTCTTCAGTCGAGCGCAATTGTTCTTCTGATGCTATGTCGGCTTTGTTCAGCAAAATAACATCGGAGCATGCTATCTGTCTGGAGATGCTGTAAGCCGCGAACCAGATTCAAGATATGATTCACAATTACCTGAGGCTTTCGCCAATGCCGTCAACAGAATGATCTTCTTCCATTTGCTAGGGTATGATTCAGCGGAGGGACTTGCACAAGTCAGGGAAGTGTCGATATACCTGTTGACCAAAGATAGCGTCGACGACACAGACTACGCCATCCAGGGAAATCTGTCGACTTAAACCAGCAGCATACTCCTCGTTCAGCCAGAACATGGATGCGATAGGGCCTAGGAGACACAAAAGTTATATGCGAAACATCGAGA
Organism: Suillus decipiens; assembly: GCA_016695475.1. Lineage (NCBI taxonomy): Eukaryota > Fungi > Basidiomycota > Agaricomycetes > Boletales > Suillaceae > Suillus > Suillus decipiens. The sequence goes on along the minus strand of MU173043.1, from coordinate 52,375 downwards.
ACAAGTCAAACTGCCTACCAGGATCAGCAAGGCCAGTAGTTTCTAGTAGGATATGGTCAAAGGCACCTTTCCTTTGCATAAGTTTCTCAATGGCAGCTACGCCAGCGTCTTTGATAGAACAGCACAGACATCCATTTGCCAATTCAAGGAGCTCCTGTGACTTCTCTGCTGTCGGGTCATCTTCCGAAGAGATATTAATGGTTTTAGCTATACTTAATGTTAGCGATCGACTTGCAATTAGGGTAGTAACAGAAACCTTCGATGCTCTTCCGGTGAATGTTAATAGACGTAATTATAAGCAGATTAAATCATTGCTCACTGAAGTATCGCCAAATTCATTCATGATCACGGCTATTCGATACCCATGACGCTCCGTCAAGATACGCCTAACGAATGATAAGGTGGGTGCATGGTGCGCGTGGCACTGAGTATTTCGCATACCTCAGCAGGGTGGATTTCCCTGCCCCAAGAAAGCCGCTGATGATTGTACACGGTACCCGACAAGTTGAGGCAGAATCAGGCTTGAGTGCTTTATCTTCATGCTCGATCAATGTCCTTGTAAGCAGGAACATTAGCTATGCAAACGAGCGACAAACCAAAACATACCGCAAACATACGGTATATCATCATCGAAGTCCATGACTTTTATCTTGAATGCTATAGATTTGCGACTCGCTCTAAGTGACTGAGTATGATTGAGGTTATATTAGCGAAGTGAGCGACTGTACCGTAGGGATGTGATGACTTACTGATCGAGCGGATCAATCAAAAATGTAGAACGAAGGCGAGAACAGTGCCGATAGAATCATTTGGTGACCGCCTTACGGACTGCTTCCGAATCTTACGGAATACTCTTAAGCAGTTTCCGTTTTATGGCACACTAGTACTCATTCATGTCTTTTCCATCCACTATGTCAACCCCTTCGAATGGTGTATTTCCGCTGACAGATGAACCCCTCAAAAACTTGATCCAGGGCCCAGGAGATGTAGAATGGAGGTATGCGCCGCACACGTTCTTGTGCTACAGCTATGAATTCGCTCCATTTACCAGGTATGAAATGCGTCGAGAATGTCAAGAGATCATCCCTGGCCTACTGTTAGGCCCTTTCCAAGCATCAAAGTCACTCGAGGTTCTCAACTCGCTTGGCGTCACTCACATGTGAAGTTCAAACCCTCTTTGGATTGGCGGCCAACTGATTAATCGACGCGTCTCTTATTTTATCCCCTAAAATTCTATCCCAAGACTCTGCATACGTGATAAGAAGGAAGCATTCTCCGTGAAACCGCGTTTCCCAGACCGTTTCGAGTACCTCGTGTTGGATGTAGAGGATAACGAAGACCAAAACGTCATTCGTCTGTTCCCGCAGTGTGTACTTGCTGCACGATATTCTATGGACATGCTAACAGTCAGCTAGAGCTCATAATTTCATTACGGAATCATTGAATAAAAATGGCACTGTTCTAGTTCACTGCAACGGTGCGCTCTGCGCTCACTTGTTCACAGCACCAACTCAGTCCACTTTCAACACAGGCGGAATTTCCCTATCACCTGCCTTCGTTGTCATGTTCGTCATGCGTCGTTGTCAGTTGTCTTGGGAGGATGCTCTTCATCTTGTTCAAAATCGTCGCTACTGTATTTCGCCGAACGGTGGCTTCTTGACACAGATCAAGGTGAGTGTTGTTTCCCCGAGTTTGGTCAGCCTGTGGCTCGATCATCTGTCTTGCTTCACAACGAAGCCTTCTGTGAGGAGTTTAACGTTCTTATGTTGTGCCTCAGGAATACGAGTCGATATACAAGGCATCGGTCGCTGTTGCCGGATTTCCGCAAGGGCAAATGCAAAGAGTTGTCTCCCGGAGGAAGAGAGATGATGACGATGACGATGACGAATTCAGGTATGTTTACTTCTGGAAATTATCCCCTGTTTTTTGTGTCCAAGTTTAACGACCCATCAGAGAGGAAGATCGTAAAAGGGTATTAGTCGACGGAGAAGGGGACGACGCAATGGCAACGGATTTATGACCATACTTTCTTGGAGTTTCCTTCATTTCCTTTAGTTCAATTCTGTCTAGTCTACCACTACTGTATACTTGCTTTTACCTAGAAGTATTTCCGTGTTCTGTACGATGAATGGTATAGGTTCTGTTAGGGTCCGATATGACCCAATTGTCAATTGGGTATTATCTACAGTGACTTGATCTTTGCCTTCTCTTTCTCCTGCAGAACACGCTTTGCGTGGACCTCTGAAGAACGTAATCAGATATGAGGGCGTCTGCTGTAACAAGGCTCTGACCTTTACGTTTAACCCACGCCTCAACTGAAATGCCTCCAAACACAATGCCCGCGCCTACCCACTGCCCGAGGGTGAGTTTGTGATCATAAACTACCACAGAGAGAACCATGGTAAACATCTTTCTTGTCAACGTAATCATTCTGCGAATTTGTGATGAGTAAAAAGTGTAACAGAAATTCCAGGTAGGATTACGAACACTAGTGTCAACGATCCAAAGTGTTGCAACGTCTCAAAGATGAACAACTGCCCGAGAGCGCCAGTGAAAGAAAACTGGACTAGTGGTACGACAACAGAAGGATGGGTCCTTATAAACCCAATTGCATTTGCAAATTCCGATTGTGAACCGTTCGAGGGGTGAAGCACAGGGATGTGCGGCAAGGGAAGTGTTCCAAGCGCCGTACTCAACACTGTACAGAACAGATTGATCCAGAGCATCATCTGTTGCCCCGTTACCTTGTACCGAGCGAACACCTCATCTTGCGTTGAGTTTACCGCGCCGTCAAGAATGAGGTTAATGAGAAGGTAGAGAACGCCGATTAGTTGGCTATAAGATCCCTGCTCGCCATTGGATGAGGCTTTTGATGGCTTTTCATTCCCGAAGCCCATGAAGACACTGATGCCAGCTGTGACCATTGCGACTACGACGTACTTGTGCGGAGCAAAACGTCTCCTGTACATGACGAAATTCATAAGCATCACTGGGACGAGCTTGCAGGACTTCCCCAAGACCATTGTAGGATAAGTTATGTACGAGAGGGCTGCGAAGCCGAATGGAGCAGCTAGTGTGATAAAAGCTGATACTTGGAGATAGCGCAAGAGGAGAGCTTTAGATGTGGATGCAGAAGTGTGCGATGGTGAGCTTGAGGAATGGGCATGGCCATTGACTTTAGTGCTCGAAGACCCGTTTGTTTCTGAATTGGGTGGATTGTTCGTTTGTAGCATAGAGGCGAGGTCCAGGCCCAGTAAAGATGATAGTGATGACCCTGATTTTCCACGGATAATTATGTATGCAAAGGCAGACAGCGAGCTCAGGAAGCTCTGACAAGTCCCAAGGAAGAGTGCAGACTTGAACTTGTCTGTTGATTGACCGTCTATGTGTTGGAACGGAACTGATACTAAGAGGGTGTCTTAGTTCTTGCAACTGGTTGTGTTTTATACGTTGTACCTACATCGTTCCTGCGCCACAGCCCATAGCTAAGGATAATACTGGTGAGCATCTGTCTTTCGTCAGAGTTAGTGAAATTGGCATACTAGAAACATTGAGTAGACTCCGAGAACACATAATCCAAGTCTGGCATTCAAAGCTTATGAACACGGATGCACGCTCTTTTAGTGAAAGGGCTCACCGAAGGATCGACATTATTTGCGGGCACGCAAGGTGAAGGCGTTTGAAACAAGATTGAGATTTTAGTTGTAGTTTGTGAAGTGGCAATACGTGTCAGATTAAAACCTAACCCTAAACTAGGGTGTGATATCCAAGCCTAGCTGGACACTGAGCGTAAGAATACCTTTCTTCAAACGGATAACGTCTTCTCTGGTTGGCCTACCCTGCAACGGTCTACTTGTAGTGCCAGCAGTGAGCCTCTGTAGCATATCTTCTAATCCCTCCATCTCCCTCTTCTGCAAAAGTTCCTCACTCTGTCCAACTGGATCATCATTTGCATCAAGATGCTCTCTGGCGTGTTGCTCTGCTTCCTCATCGACAGGAACTATATCGGAGAAACGAATACTTGCGAGGGAAGATGATATTTCGCGTGCTGTTGTTAGAGTTGTCGAGTCTGCTTGGCTTTTTGAACTCAAGAATGATGTAATCGCAGAGATTACGCCACGCATTGATCCCAAATCACGACCCATTGGAACTCCTACATGCGCGAAACCAGCGTCGAAACCTTCTTGAACTGCGGATTCCTTTCCTGCGATTATCCCTTCTCGGTATCCAGACTACAGATGGAAATATCAATCAAGGGAAGAATGAATTGCAAGTGCACATACGTTTGTGAACTCATTAGATAGTTTTGCCCAGTCTGCTTCAGCAGCATTATCTGGGTCTTCCTCCCAGGGTGAATCCATGCTGTAAAGCTGGACTCGGATGATACTAGATGAGATCTTCTGAACGATGTTGGGAAATGATTGCAGTTACATTACAGTGTTTACATAAGGGATAGTATATGATTATGCAATTGAACTTCGTCAGTCACGGAGTCCGGCGCAGAGTACGGATATATCCGGCAAAATGTGACTTAGTGGACTTTCAAATTGCCGTGTCACTCCTTACTCGCATAACCGTGGCCCATTTCGTATTGACGCGCTCAGCTGCCGCACTCCAACAATCAATACAACTCTGTTGCCGAGGGGACACCGAACTCGAGTTATTTTTAAAACTCCGCTCGCACAGGTATCGGGCGTTGGTGTTGCAGTTGAACGTGTTTTCAATATCCGACGTGCCGTCCGTTAGTTACAGCGTTCGCTGAATCCGCTGCGCGCCGGAGGGGTGATTTCAGGTTGTCACGCAGGACACTACTATCTCGTTAGCAAGTCCTTGTTAGCAGGAAATCCGATTGATCGGAGCGCCGAGAGACGTCTTTTCATAGCAAACAGCTGAGTCACTATGATTAGTCAAGGCAGGGTCGTCGGATATCAGTAATTTGAATAACTAAGACACAGGCCTGGGTATCATTGTGTATCGCTCTCATGATCAACTAAGTATCATAGTTGCTCCGATCCTTTATTACAAAAATTGAATTGAATTTTGTAAAAAGTTGCTGACTAAGTACTGTCTATCTGGATAGAAATGTGCGTGGAAAATTCGCCACGTCGGCTTATAGTGTCTTGCGTCGCTGTGCTTGTCCTTTAGCTTTTCTCGAGCGTCCATCCCTGCTCTACTTCTTTCCTCGGCTCGTTCTCTCTACAATTATTTCCTACAGGTTTCGTCCACTAATGGCTGTCGCGTCCTCCTCGGACGTCGCAATACTTGCCCTCGGCGTGGTTCTAGCTGCTGCATATCTTTTTCGTGATTCAATATTCTCTTCCTCGACTTCCAAAGCCGTCCCGGTTGCTCCTTCAAAACTCGGGAATGGCCATGGAAACCCTCGAGATTTTATTGCTAAAATGAAGGAAGGGGTAAGCTATCAGTTTCCAAGCTCATCCTATATCATATCTCTAATATTCTTCTCAGAAAAAACGTCTCATCATATTTTATGGTTCGCAAACTGGTACTGCAGAGGAGTATGCAATCCGCATAGCCAAAGAGGCAAAAACCAAGTTCGGGCTCACATCTCTCGTCTGCGACCCCGAGGAATACGACTTTGAGAATCTAGATCAGGTTCCCGAAGATAGTTGTGTCATTTTTGTCATGGCTACCTATGGCGAGGGTGAACCCACCGATAACGCAGTGCAGCTCATGGAAAATTTGACCGATTCTGCATTTGAGTTCAGTAACGGTCAGCATAGACTCGAGGGCCTCAAATATGTTGTTTTTGGTCTGGGTAACAGGACTTACGAACACTACAATGCCATAGCGCGTCAGGTAGATGCCGCACTCGCTAAAATGGGCGCAGTCAGGATTGGCGAGCGCGGTGAGGGTGATGACGATAAGAGCATGGAAGAAGACTACCTAGAGTGGAAGGACACTTTTTGGCCTGCATTTGCTGAAGCTTTAGGTGTAGAGGAGGGTCAGGGTGGTGATACCCCAGATTTCGCTGTTACCGAATTAGAATCGCACCCCTCGGAAAAAGTATATCTCGGTAAGGATGCATTATCCAAATTTGTACGTCTCTCATTTTGGCTGTAGGTGAACTTTCCGCACGTGCCCTCACAAAGACCAAAGGCATCCATGATGCCAAGAACCCGTATGCCTCGCCTGTCAAGGTATCCCGCGAACTTTTTCAAGTTGGTGGAGATCGTAACTGCGTTCATGTCGAGCTCGACATCGAAGGTTCTGGGATCACATACCAACACGGCGATCACGTCGGCGTTTGGCCTCTCAACCCTGACGTCGAGGTTGACCGTCTCCTTTGTGCACTTGGCCTCTACTCTAAGAAGGATACCGTTATAAATGTTGATTCTCTCGACCCTGCTCTTGCCAAGGTTCCATTCCCTGTTCCTTCAACCTACATCAGTGTCCTCCGTCATTATATTGACATCAGTGCTGTCGCCGGTCGTCAGATTCTTGGAGTTCTTGCCAAGTTTGCGCCCTCTCCTGAGGCGGGTGCGTTCATGCGTAATCTTACGTCGAATAAGGATGAGTATGCAGCTGTTGTCACAAACGGATGTTTGAAGCTTGGCGAAGTCCTTCAACTGGCTGCAGGCAACGACATTAATGCCCACCCTACTCCCCAGAACACCACTACCTGGGCCATTCCCTTCGATATCGTCATCTCATCAATCCCTCGTTTGCAACCCCGTTATTACTCCATCTCGAGCAGCCCTAAGCTCAACCCTACTTCCGTGCACGTGACAGCTGTTGTTCTCAAATACGAGTCCATTGCCAACAAGCTTGTTGCTCCTCGTTGGGTACATGGTGTTGGCTCAAATTTCTTGCTTAATATCAAACACGCCGCTAATGGTGAGATCGCTGCCGCTGGTGAGGGACTTGAACACGTTTCACTGCCGGCATATGCCATCGAGGGTCCTCGCGGGGCACACAAGGTCGAGGATGTTTACAAGATTCCTGTCCACGTTCGTCGTTCTACGTTCCGGCTACCGACAAACCCCAAGAGCCCTGTCATCATGGTTGGACCTGGCACTGTAAGTACATTCGTCAAAGTATTTCATAACTTTCTGCTCACAGATGCGGCTTAGGGTGTTGCGCCGTTCCGAGGGTTTATCCAAGAACGTGTCGCTCTTGCCCGCCGAACACTTGAGAAGAACGGCGATGGCGCTCTGGCAGACTGGGGTCAAATCTCACTCTTCTATGGTTGTCGTAAGTCAACAGAAGACTTCCTCTACAAAGATGAGTGGCCACAATACACTGCGGAGCTGCACGGCAAGTTCACGATGCACTGTGCATTTTCGCGGGAGCCGCCGTACAAGCCCGACGGTAATAAGATCTATGTACAGGATCTCATTTGGGACGACCGGAAGAATATCGCTGACGCCATCCTGAATGGGAAAGGTTATGTGTATATTTGTGGTGACGCCAAAGCGATGAGCAAGGCAGTGGAGGAGGTTCTTGCACGGATTTTGGGCGAAGCGAAGGGTGGAAGTGAGGCAGACGGCATAGCTGAGATCAAGTTGATGAAGGAACGGTCACGGCTGATGCTGGATGTCTGGAGCTAAAGGACATCATTGCTTTGCCAGCTCATGACACGTCACCACACTGACACGATACTTCGATATTATACTGCAATAGATTTATGTAAACACTGCACGAATATTTCTTGTTGCTTATGTGCTGGTGGCGTCAGTCCCCGGCTCAGGCGCTACCCAGTTATAGAGTCGTCGGCGCATCTCGGAACCAGTGTCTGTCTTCTGCTCAACTATTCTAGCCCATTGTCATGCTGCGGACTAGGCTGAGGGTATGGAGACCAGCGAACAATCTACGCACTTTCTCTCATTCATGTCTGCGCCCTAATGCGCAGTCGACGAGTTCTCTGTCTCCAGGGCCGTCGAATATTGACCCGCAAGCCCAACCCCACCAGGAAGCTCATGCTAACGTACCTGAGGACCTTAGTTGTTCACCTCCAGCCGCATCTGGTGGTCCAAAAATCCAGTCTGCTGACTCTCCTCGACAACTCAACTCCAAGATATCCGCATACGATCTAGACACCATCAAACAGCGCATCGGAGATTGGATGGCACTTGCGACTGCTGGATTCAAGCAGCAAACAGACGAACTCCGTCAACGCACAGATGAGTTCACGCAGAAGACGTCCACAAAACTTTCTCAATTGGGCTCTCAACTCAACCGCGTAACGGGCTACGAGCAAATTGATGCGCTTAAACAACGGGTAGTCGAACAAGGTGTGCTGCATTCCCTTACCGTGTCTGTGCTACAACTGAACTTATGTCGACCAAGAGGCTAGAATCAAGGCTACTCGTCAAGCAGCTCGAGAAGCTAAGACAGCGTATGATGATGCTGTTTTACAGCGCTCTCTTTCCCAGCGCCAAGTGAATGAGCTCTTGCAGCGCAAATCTTCGTGGACAGACAGCGATGTTAGCGCGTTCACTTCTCTCGTTCGTTCAGATCATCACTTGGAGCAACACGAGGTCGCAACCAAGACCAAGGTCTCCGAGAATGAAGATGCATTGGATAGAGAGTTTGGAGAGCTCATGCGCGCCATACTAGCTAGGTACCACGAGGAGCAAGTGTGGAGTGACAAGATCCGAAGTGCAAGTACCTACGGGAGTATGATGGTGCTTGGGGTAAATCTAGTGGTGTTCATAATGGCCATCGTGATGGTTGAACCATGGAAGAGGCGGAGACTAGCGCAAACGTTCGAAAAGAAGGTGGAAGAAATGGCTGCGGAGACCCAAGCCTTGGTAGAATCTGGGAACGCAAAATTGGATGAGCGGTTTGTAAAGCAGGAGCGGTTGATCTCAGAGATTGTGGAAAGGGTGGCATACGATGCTCGAGAACTGTATAGCTCGTTGCCGATGTCGGCTGTGACAGTATCAGTTGCTGAGAAACAGGCAGGGACTGGGCCGGAGCACTTTTCAATATGGTCACATCCAGTATCACGAATCATTCAAGACCGGGAGGTACTGCTTGTCGTGGGTAGCGCTATTGCAGGTGGTGCAGTCACCCTTGCAGCCCGAAGTGTTTTCGGAAGTTAGTGTCGGTGAGAGGTCTTGTATATTTATACTGGCGGACTCCTCCCATCACCCAGCGCTTTTGAATACCATACTCATGCTAGTGTACCGAGTCATTTAGATATGGATTCTGTAGTGCCCGTTATCGCGACTTGCACACCATACCTCAATTTACGTAAGTGTCACACGATAGGGGTCAGGCCGCCCTTAGAAGTTCACGTGATTTAAAGCTTGGTTTCCATAGTGTAGTGGCAGCGGTAGTTGTACAATTTACCATGAAAGTCGTTACCACCTTTCACTCAGCGTCATCTGTCGTAGATTCGCTCAAATTCAGGTTGAAAGATGAACAATCCTCAGAATTTCTTGTCGTTGCAAAGCCAAATAGGCTTGACATCTATGCTTTACTTCCAGAAGGGCTCCGTCATCAAGAGGGTCTTGATATCTGGGGAAGAGTCAGAGTTATGAGGGTCGTGCCAGTATTGGTGAGCAAAAACCAGAAAAAAACATGTCTATAGTGTTATATTGAGATTAGAGACTCGTTTTCTAGAGCAGAAGCAGTATGAGCCTGCTCGTGCTTACCGATCACCCGGAGCCAGAGCTTATATTCCTATCTTTCACTGTGAATGGCACGGGATCAACAGGAATTACTGTCACGAAATATCTCTCATTGTTTGAGCGCAGTGCTCGGCCAGCAGAATTTTGTCACACTCTTCTAGTCGATCCTTCAGGGGGTGTGGCTATCGTGAGTGCATACACAGGCAAGCTCAAGGTCGTGGTACTTGATGAAAATGGAGAATATGATCATGACTTTGATGCATCGTATGTAGTGGTATTATTCATGCTAATTGTACTCACGCATTGCTGTCAGAATAACTGAGCTCAACCTTCTAGACATTACTTTTGTATCAACATCTCGGGATATGTATACCTTGGCAATGATGCACATCGACTACCAACAACACCTCCAGCTTCTTGCTCGTGATCTTTCTATCGAGGACCTCCAGATTTCTCCGTCACCCTCTCCACTCCTCCCCTTGCTTCCTGTCCCAGGCAAACTGTTTAGTACAGCCATGGACGACGATGGAACCCCTGCTATCATACACATCCCCTCCCACGAATGTGATGACGATGATTTTGAAGGTGGTATTCTTATCATCGGTGGACGAACGATCATGCTATATGATTTCGTGGACGTCGAAACGCGGGCGAAAAGGGAGAGCAAGAAGAAACGTGCAGATAAGAAGAAAACCACTGGAAATGCAGGAGAAAATACTAAAGAGAAAGCGATGGAATGGAAAAAGAGGAAGGCTAGAGCTGCAGTAGAATGGCCATGGGCAGAAGTTACCGCGTGAGTTCCGTTTGCAGGACCAGGACTCGGGCTCATCAGATGTTAGTTGGTGTCACGTCGATGACAATGAGCGGAAGTACTTGATCGGGGACCGCTACGGAAGGCTCGCGTTGCTATCGATAAACCTTTCTGGAGGAACGACGCTGACATTAATGGCACTCGGAGAGGTAGGTCTACTCAAGTCCCGCTGGTTGTTCTTGCGCTGATTGTCACCAAGACATCCGCATCAACAACGTTAACTTACCTTGCTAATCAAGTTTTCTACAATGGTTCGCACTTTGGTAGCTCGCAATTGTTCCAGATTACCACTACTCCATCTTCTGCGCTCGACGCCCCTACATTGCCTGTTCCGTCTACGATACCAACCATCAGCCCAAACGCACTTAACTCCCATATGTCAGGCAGAAACAATGATGTATCGGGTTATATCGTCGTTGGAATGGGGAGTTACGTCACAGAGCTAGACTCTTTCAACAATCTCGCTCCGATGCTTGACGCTGTGTTGATTGATACGGATGGCAGTGGACAGGTATGTCAAATGTCTGTCTACTGACTTTCAAGTTGAGCCCAAGTGATGCAGAACGAAATTGTAACATGCTCTGGTGGCAGAAACACGGGGAGCATCAAAGTCATACGGAGTGGCGCTGACTTTTCCGAGAAAGCGACAGTTCAGGGACTCGGGAATGTCACCCATATCTGGCCATTGAAAGAAATGTACTGTGCACCGTAAGTTTTTCATTCGTCCCGACACCTTTACTGCTGATGATGTAATTAAGCGATTATGCGCACGTTGTGGTCTCAACTCTGCAGGAAACGCACGTTTTTCGTTTTGATAATGCTTTGTCTATCTCCAGCATTGACGGCGATAAGAACACTGGTTTTATCACCGATTTACCTACCATCGCAGTCTCAAATATTCTTCGACGCACGCGCAACGCGGAAAAAAAGTCCGATTACGCAGATTCTAGGTTTGTTATACAGGTCGTTTCGAAGGGCGTGCTGTTGCTCGAGTATGACCCCGGTGTACGACAGTACTTGAGAGTTACTGAACTATGGACTTTGGAAAAGTTCGCGGGTACCGGTAAGGAGGGACTGTGGAAAGGGCGAGAGATTGTAGTTGCGAGTATCAATGCGAGCCAGGTTGTACTTGGACTCAACTGGGGGAGGGTGGTGGTGCTGACCCTGGATGTGGAAGACAAGCGATTTATCAAGCTGAGGTGAGTATAAGCATCTAGGCGAAGATTTGATTGATTATTTGTGTTATCGCAGAGAGCGCAACTTTGTGCACAATGATCGTGATGCGGAGATTTCAGCAGTTTCGTGTCTTCCGCAGGATCCAGCCAGGCCCTTCGCGTTAGATATTGTGGTCGGATTCTGGACGTCTAAGCAGGTCGAGATACTCTCATTGAGACCTGCAGATGGAACCATGCCTACAATTACGAAGACCCCTATACTCTCCTCTGCACCCCGCTCACTGATGTTGTACAATTTCACGTCTAATGACTCCAAGCTGTCAAATGTACACTTACTCATCGGGCTCACAGATGGTTCTATTGCGTCATTCGTGTATCGAAATGATCAACTACTTGACCAGAAACTGATTTCCATTGGAAATCTGCCCGTAACAATGCGTTCGTGTCGGATCGGTACGAAACAAACAGTGCTTGCATGTGGAAGCCGGACAGCAATTTTATTCTGGGAAAAAGAGAGGTTGATGAATTCGCCACTTATACTCAAGGTTTGTGACACGTTTAGCGTCATTGTTCTTGACCAACGGGTTTGTAGGATGTGACAGCTGCAGCAGAAATGAGTACAGGTGCTTACCCATCGTCCATAGTCCTTGCCAACTCCGACGGCCTGGTGTTCGGGAACGTGAACAACTTCGATAAATTGCACATTCGCTCTGTGGGTTAAAAGACTTGCCTATCTGGTGGATTCCAGCTGACGGCTAGTTCTCAGATTCCTCTGGGCCTCAACAATCCCATACGTGTTACACATATTCCTACGCTTAGAGCTTTTGCCGTCGCATGTCGTTGTATAACTCCGACTCGCATCGGCGATTTAGAGGATATCAAGGGCTCCATACAAGTCTTTGATGACATGTCGTTTAATAGTAAGTCGAGTCCAACGCACAAAGAAGTTTCTTGATGATATGAACAGAGCTCGGGCATTTCAATCTGGAGCAAGGCGAGGAACCGACATCATTGCTGTCCTTCACAACGAATTCCGGGTCATATCTGTGTGTAGCAGCGGTGACACTCGAAGATGAAGACACGGAAGCCTCCAAAGGACGCCTTTTCGTTTTGGAAATAAGGTCGAACGCATTGCAGGTAAACATGTCTGTCGTAACCTCGTATGATGTCAAGGGATGCCCCTACGCTTTGACTTCCGTGAATTCTATGATCGCTGCGGCAGTTAATAGCATGGTAACGAATCAGCCTATAAACTGTATGTGCACTTAATTGCCCCACAGGTCGTTGTCTTCAAGATGGACACAGGGAGCGGAAATATGATAATGGCAAAGATAGCAACCTGGAACCACAACTATCTAGTAACAAGTCTTGCGTCTCGCGGCGATGTCATTCTATTAGGTGACGCAATTAGTTCAATCTCGATGTTGCGGCTTGAGGACAACCGACTGCACTTGATTGCCAGAGACTATGGGGCAATATGGCCCACCTGTGTTGAGCTCATAAGCAACTCCACCTTGATTGGTGCAAATGTAAGCCGAGGTCCATTGTTTGACGTTGTACACTCAATCCTCAATCTCATGTGCTCAGAGTGAATACAACCTTTATACATTCAGTCTCCAGAACTCAGGTACACGGCAACTCCTGGAGAAAGACGGAAATTACTTCCTTGGGGACTTGGTCAACAAGTTTTTGCCTGGTATACCTATCCCTTATTGTGACTTTCCCATGCTTACGCAGATTAGGCACACTCTCGTCTCAGGAGGTTGCGCTCGACGCGCCGATGCAGCCCCAACAGTTGTTCTTCACGTCTGCCGGCCTTATCGGTGTGATTATCGATCTTGCCGATGACCTTGCATTGGACCTCACCGGCCTTCAACGTAACCTGTCAAACTATATCCAGAAACAGGAAGGGCCAAATCACACAAAGTGCGTAATGAGCCGTTACTTTCAATACTGAGTCGCCTAACTCATTTTGTACGTAGGTACCGCACGCCAAAAAATATCCGCGGCCGCAGTGATGCAGATGCGTCATCCTTCGGGTTCCTCGATGGCGACTTCCTCGAGCGCTTCTTGCAGTTTGTGGAAAACCCCCAGGCACTCAAACGAATTATGGATGGACAAAGTGAACCTGAAAAGCTCACGATATCGGCAGACAGGATTCAGAAGGTGCTGGAGAGCATGCAAAGCATGCATTGAGCGAGCGAGGGGATTAAGCGAGGTTGCAATTTGATCACTTTAAAGCAACTCCCAACTTCTTTAACTATCGAATGCAAGTATTCCTTTATGAAGATAAAAAATCGACTACGACTACTGGTGGTGATGCTGACCGTTACATCAAATGAACGAATGGTAGTTGGAACAAGGTGAGAAGGTAGCTGCGCGGGTGTAGTAGTCGTCTTCCTACGACCAGAGGGCCGCATACAGCTGTGAGACAACAGAAAGAGCCCCAACATCCGTAACAATGCCATCCTGCTCATTAGAGTTGCGCGGAGCGAAATAAAATCCAGAGACAAGGACAACGTAGCTGTGACACATCAACACGTCGTACAATATAACCCAAGATAGATACTTACCTCAAAATGAGGATACTTCCACGGTGGTAATTGCTCTTGGCTTCGATATAGGTATATGTCATCAGAAAGACGGATAAGATGATCGCGATAACATCCCAGCGCGGGAATACAAGCCTAGAGGAATATAAGGGTAAATGGACTTGATGTCGACAACACTAGCATGTTTTGATACGCACGTAAATGCATTTGCGATCTCGCCCATTTTCTCGGGTGCATACCAAGCGGAAAACGCAACCATGGCTGGGATCTGGAGCAGACAGACTTGCAAGGCATAAGCAGAGCCAATCTCAACACTGGGGAAGAAGGATCACAAGCGGAGCGGTTAGGTGCGAAGGTGACAAACAGTTTAAAGAGTACCTTAGCGAGATATTTCCGTTCAGGGCAAACGATATAGCATTCATAAATTCCGTAGTATTCGGCACCAGCGCGAACAAAGTGACTCCCAAAATTTTTTCCTCAATCCCAGAACCTTTCAGTACGACATCCACCATATCCACAAGGAGCTCTAGTGCCGCAATCAATCAGCGGCAACACAGGATGGAAGTGCAGACGTACCGGCAATAAGGGCATATAAAGCCGTACATGACAGCAACACTGCCGCACTCGTTACACGGCTCCACTCTGGTGCTTCATGTCCATGAGCTGTCCCGTGTTCCTCCTCAGCCACGCTTGCGCGGGCCGCCCGAATGTGCGCGTGCTGGTGGCGAAGGGCGCTGACAGTTGCCACAGCTACTGCACGCGTAAAGTCATCGGAGGACATAGTAGGGGGTAGGGGCAGGGCACCGGTAGACTTGATAGCCTGGTCAACGGACTCGAAAAGAGGAGTGTATTGTGTTTGAGACTGGGCGCTCTGGGGAGTGGTATGCGGGGCGTAGGAAACACGTCGAAGCACTGAAGGGGATGTGAGAGACGTCGTTGGAACGGGAAGATGTTGGGCTGGGGTCTGAAACCGGGGATCATCTTCCAATTGCGCTCGTTCACGGGACCCCTCCGGTCGCGGATGTGGCTCGCGAATTGTCGGTGGGATCTGCGACGGAGGGGATTGCGCTGTACTTCCTGTGGTTGCATTGGAGTGAGGACGATTATTATGTTGATAGAGCGAGAGACGAGATGGATGCGTGGTTGGAAGGTCGAGGGGCTGCAGGAGCGGTTGCGGGTTCTGCCATATCTGAGTGGCATGTGTGCGGAGAGAAAACCACAGGCCTATCAAATACGACTACGGCAAGTATAAGGGTTATAAACGTTGCACGCATCTAGAGGGGACTCACAAACAGTAAAATCGCAGCACAGAAGTACATGAGGCTCTTCACAGTAGACTGATAAAATGGATCTTCAGCAGGGTGCGGGTGTTGGTAGTAGCACCGGTCGCATTTCCACTCGGATGAGCCGCGGGAGCCATCGGGACATCCGCTACAAATTAGCTGGAACTACAAGCAGGGTCAATATATGTTCCTACCGGAAAGAAACACAAAGGGAGGAAAAGACTCACATTCCCATATATTTGATAGAACAACGTCGGTGTTAGTGTTCCAATAAATGCCATGATTAACATCATGCTTGTTACACCTGCGCTCTTAGCATTGAATTTCATCTCCTTCTTCCTCCACGCGCCGGCGCACATACTCATACCGGGCATCAGCAGTACTCCCGCTAATAAAGATCCCACGATAGACCCTTCAACAAGACGCCCCTTGCCTTGGGTCAACGCGATAGAATAGAGAACGACCTCAACGACGCTTCCAAATGTGGCATTGATAACGGCGCCCATGCCGATAGAACTTTGGGCGCTGATGCTAGCCACAGCCATACCAATGAAGTAAGAGAGAGGGATGACACTCGCAAGGCTCATGAGAAAAATAAGTGCCTTTGAGGCAATGAGGGCGAGGATGCGAGGGACAGGCTTGCCTTCCTCCTCTAGACGCTCTGCCATACCCATGAGCACAAATCCATCGAAAATAACGAAGAAGACAAGTGGGAGGAGATTGACGAAAATGATATTAACACCTCCAACAGTGTATTTGTAGTATTGCCATCCAACAGCACGATAGACACATAGCAGTACGGTGCTCTTATGGCCAGACGTAGAGGGGATAGCCTGACCAGCTGCGAGGCGAGGTGTCTTGACTGCACTAGGTGGGACGAGTGGCGCAGCACAGAAGCGTATCCGGGTAGGAGATGCGAATATGTATTTGATAAGAGCCCAATTAAGCTTGGCCATCGGGACAGTGATAATGAGTGCCCAGCAGGCAATACAGGTGAGCAGAAGGAGTGGGGCAACAAGCGTTGTGAATAGGATCCAGAAGATGGCCCTGCCCAACCAGTCAGCGGAGATCTTTTCATACGGCGTGCGGTCGGTCGGGCTTGGGGCAGCGCCATAAGATTTGGAGGGAGCTAAAGGACGGAGGGAAGTTTGTTCGCTGTTAGTATTTGGGGTGATGGTGGGTGTGCGAGAGAGGGACCGGTTGACATCGACGATGTTAGCGCTACAAACAGGTCCAACATCCTCATGTGGGAGTGTGCTTTCTTCATCATTGCCCTCAGCATCCCCTTTGACATACTTGCCAAATGGCCATGCGAGGTACCAGCCCAAACCGAACATGAGCACAGCATAGCGTCTGCCACCAAGTGGAACGAAACACAGCAAAGCAGAAACAGCAAAGCAAGCCAGCGCAAGCCACCAGCCAAAGCAGAAAACCCAGAAAATGTTTCCCGGGAGAAGGTGGCGCTCTGCTTGAGCAGAAGGGACAGAGTGTAGCGCAGCATCGGCATAACGAGTGACGGAGCGCGATTTCTTGTACAATGCAGGTTTCCAAATGGGCAAACCAAAAGGGTGTTCAACGTTGATGAGCGACTGACGATCTTTGACTGTAATTGGATCATCATCATCTCTGCTGTTTGAGTCATCGTGCTCTGAGCCTGTCTCTCGTTCTTCACTGTCCCCTTCTTCTTCTTCCACTTCTCCCTCCTGGTCCCGTGAGGGTGCAATGCCTTTGCCACGATCTCTGCTTCCCTCACCACCTCTGTCATTGCCATGATCTTCATAGCTAATCTCTTCATCCTCGCTTAGCACGCCATCGTTATCCCTGATTGAACGACGAGGGCGACGAGAGCTGCTGGTGCTGGTGCTGCGGGTGCGGCTATTTGATAAACTATGGCTAATGGATGGCTGGGGGTATGATGCCCGCGGCGTCGGTGATGGGGAAGAAAAGTAGGACGTCCCTACATTATGATGTGTTGGTGTCGCAATGGGTGACCAGTGCGAACTGTGGCTTCTGCTGCGGTGGAGATGGAGGTGACTGGTTGGAGTGGGAGTCGTGGAGAGCTCTGGGTTGTCGTGGTCGTCCATGTTCACTAGTTTTGCACGAGCAAGTACTAGGGCTAGTGTTCCTACTATCTATGTAGTCTCTCGTGACGAGGCAGGTCCAACAATATTCAAACTGGACAACCGTCAAGATTACGTTCTTTCTACATTAGGTAGATCTATAAATAAAGACGTCTTTGGACAGTCGGACTCCAACCAAAGCTCACATATATCATAGAGAGCTCAACATATCGACCCTGATAGACGAAGAATCAAATACTGCTGGTAAATTGTTACTTGAACCACTTTTTTCTACAATCTCGACAGCAGGGTAACTTGGGCCACATTATGTCTGCTATGATGATGATGTACACTCAGAAGTTCCAAGTTATACATTGTACTATTTTATTTTTTTAGCCGCCTGATCTCTCAGCTCATACTTTTGGCTCCGACAGATCGTCTCTCCGCCTACGGTCACGATTCATGCACTGGTACAGCTTGATGCAAATATGTAACCGCTAGGATTGTCTCCTGAAGTTCATGTTGGCACCCTGACCCTGAGGGCGGCGACCATCAGTGAATTGATGGATAAGTTAGAATTTCATATATACAATCGCACTGATCAGCATAATTCTGCCATCAATCATTACTTTATCATGTTTGACCTTGTAGGAAAGAAATGTTCTTCATTTTCTTGTATTTGCTTCCAATGTCAAAGCTATGTGTAAAAGTCAAATTCCATAGAATGAAGGCATGTCCACCAAGTGAGCGGCAGTAAAAAGGTGTAGTAAAAAAAAGTCGACGGTCGAGCTAGATTACTGTAAGCGGTTTTCATAATTATGCGTAATCCAACTTTTTTTTGGGGCTAGGACGAGAACCGCGAAACCACCATGTGAGCCACTGAACGCGAGAATACTAAACACGATATGCCTCCCTGGGCTATTTCGTCTGATCTAAACGCATTCCTGTTCTCCGTCATGTACAAGGACTTTCTATCAAACAAAATTGTGAGGTTCTCGGCATCTGAAAATCCCTTGTATACCAAACTCTACAGCTCTACGACAAACTTG
This sequence comes from Suillus decipiens, assembly GCA_016695475.1. Taxonomy (NCBI): domain Eukaryota; kingdom Fungi; phylum Basidiomycota; class Agaricomycetes; order Boletales; family Suillaceae; genus Suillus; species Suillus decipiens. The sequence goes on along the minus strand of MU173043.1, from coordinate 33,849 downwards.
CCGATGTTACCAACTCAAATTCACGCAAACTAGGCCGTCGGCGCAGTCTCAATTACGAGGACATCAATCACATCAAGTCCCACTGCTATTTACACAGTTCAGTCTTCCTAGATGAATTTTAGCGTCAGCTGCTTTTACGCAGACGCGTGAAGATTTTATTATCCACTCACTTTCGAACTCTATGACGGCTCGGCACCATACGTAAAAAAGTATCTCGGCATGCCCTAGAGCGAAACGAGGAAAAACGCGTTGCATTCATGAATAGGCTTGCTGAGATTGCCCCTGATCCAGAGGTGTTGATGTTTGGAGACGAGGCTGCGAAGAACAAGCACACACTAGATCGACAGATGGGATACTCAGCACGTGGAACTCGTGTTCAATCTAGACCCTTTGTCCGAGGAACACAATGGTCGATTCTTCCTATCCTCACCCTTGATGGAATTACAGCTTGCACCAAAAGTAGGGAGGCAAGGTCACGTATCTCAGTACCCATAGCAGAAGTAGCTGGTACTGGAGTAGGTGTCTCAATGGCAGGTGCACAGCGGCTCGGATGTAGAGGTTGTAACTTTGAAGCATCAAAAAGTTGCTCTGTTTGGTGGAATTTCGTCCGAGACACCAGACATCTTTTCATTCTACAAAATATGTATCACTTCTCCGAGCCGAAATACATTAGTACCCAAGCACGAGCTCAGTCTTTGATCATATAGATGTTGAGAGGGAGAATGGTTCCATCCTGATACTGATATGTAAATCCATTGCCATTAGGATTACGCCAGCGTTACTACAGTCTTCAGCACTCGGAGCTATGGTAAGATTTGCCTCCTTGAGTTTGTTTACCTTTTTTTCAGTTTTCTTCTTCTTCCCAATTGGTTTGATAGGGTTGTACACCGCGAGATTGATCAAGAAAACAGTTTTTAACGTGTATCCTCAGTCTCCGTTGTAGACATGGTATATCGAGGCAACTAGTATTGTGTCTCACTCATAATCTCTCGGGGTCCTGCCCGGATTTTTCCGACCAGCCCAAAATTTAGAAAAAGTTGGATTCCACATAATTATGAAAACCGCTGTAATCAATAATGCCAGCGGATCCTGGAAGGGAGGGAACTTCACAACTAAGGTAATTGACCAACCTAGTGTTTTCACGATTGTCACGTGATATTCGTAGGATCCTACCTTTGTCGTGTATTTATTCGGGCTGCGGAGCTCACTATGTAACCATGCCCTGAGATACTATCATGTCACGGTGAATTCATGTCAATACACTACTACACTGTACGTTGTCTCTTCTCTCGATAGAAGTTACCTAGATGCTTCATCGCCTGGCCAAAAGTCTGACAGACTGCCACATTATTATCTCTTAGCCATTGCGGTAGTTTCCCGCGAACCGCAGGCGACGTGAACCGTCGATCAATAAGTACCAGAGAAGCCCAATCGTCACGGTGTCGGATGGCTCGGCCTTGCGCAGTGCCTAGTAAGCATTTTGAATACAACGATCGGCTGTGCTCACCTATGCTTTGATTGACTGCATTCATGCACATGTTCTCATACATTTCGGTCGCTGCGTCTTTGCTACCGGCAGGCCTCTTTATACCGGATCGCACCTCCGCTTGATTTGCGTACCGCATACGCTCCTGCAGCTCCGGAGAATTTTTGTTGGCAAAAGGTAACCCAATCACAACAACAGCACGAGCGAGATCATCCGAAAAGTTTAGCCCCTCTGAAAGCTTTGCTCCGACAACTGCAAACAATATCGCACCAGTCTTCTTATCTAGTAACCTCTTCGAAAGAAAATAATCATGATGGCGGAGAAGTTGCAGCTCATTAGACTCACATGCGTGTTTTTGGCAGCTATAGCATACTGCTGCAGGATCATTTCAACCCCTGAACTCTCCTGGGGTTCCAAAAAGACCTAAATCCATAGTCAATAAAGCTTGCTCCTGTGACCTAGTGATACTTACTTTTTTCTTCACGCTGAATTTTTCCAGTAATCCACTCTGGCTCCAAGCTTCTCTTGCAAAATTCAATGATGCATAAGAAGGGAAGAAGACAACTATCCCCCCAGGCACGACGTTGCAGAAATTCAAAACAATTTGACCTAACTCGGACACGACTTGCTGATTGCTCTGCTGCGCAAACTTGAACTCCAGGTCCAAGCCTGAAGGCCCTTTCGTAAGCAATAATGTCTGCACATCAGATGCCGGGATAATATGACCACAAGAGAAAGTCGTCAGTCTGTTTGGAGGCAAATATGTGAAAAGCTCGGACACTATAGCAGAAATCTATCCCCCACATTACTGCATTGCGAGAAACCGTTAATGGAATCTGCTTACCGGCGACATGGTCCCACCAGCAAGTACCACCGAACGCGCCACCTCCACAACATCACGGAACAACGCCGATGGATTGAGCAGTTGGTATTTAATCTCGACAGTATCTCCAATAGCAGAGAAGATTAGTCTCCCATCTATAACAATGATAAACAAAGAAACTTCTTCAGTGTGGCGTAGCCTACCTTCACTTGCGCCCGCCAGTCCCAACATCAGTGCTTCGATCGTATGCAGTGGTGGCGTGGCCACACCCGATGAATGTCTCCCAGGTTTCTCTCCTACAAACTCAGTGATATGATTGTGCCCTTGTCATATTGTACAAACCTTCAGAAACATCGACAGCATAACGAGATATCTTCCGTGCTATCTGCGAGTAATAAAAAAAACACTCCTAATCAGGTTAGTGCAACGTACTTTGCTGCGCTTAAGATACGATTCGATTTCGAGGAGATTAATGCCCTCGATCTTTCTCCCGAGCCTGTGGGTGAAATCTGGTACGGTCATGACTTCAATATCTTGCCCTTTTGATTTAGCGCTTAATCTCTGGTTCATCCAATCCATTGCGATTCTTTGGAACGCATCCAGGAAATTAAGAAGCCTCTTCAGATGCAATGCATGCATTGTAGACAGCCTGTTGCGAAATTTTTGGTAATACACCGACACCTGTTTCAATGAGGTCGATAAAATATTGGATGTGAGACGGACGCTTGAAAGTGATAATAGAGTTGGGATCAAGTCTGAGGCAAATTCAACCAGTATAGAGGGCAGTCTAGGTGAGATGCTTACTATGCGCTTCATCAATGATGACGACCTGGTTAGTCAAGTCGATTCCCAGGGCTTCTCGAGCGGTTTTCTGCAACAACAGGTTATATGGCAGAGTAATAAGCTGAAAATTCAACATGAGATCCAGCAAGGCGCATCAGTGGAATTACTTGCTGACCTCCGCCTGAGGTATCGCTCGTCTAGATCCGTAATAAGGGCAAGTATGCGTATTTTTTCCAGTAGTAGCGAGGTCTTCTATGTCTTTTGGCGATGCCTTGAAAAGAACCCATCGGCATCATTTACTCGAATGCATCATCTTCACTAACCAGAATCTGATCTCGCAGATAAAGCATGCGTGTGTCATCACCCACCGGAGGCAAATATTGACACCGTTTATTTTGCTTCCCTGTGAGCATATCCACAAAAGTCAATAAATACCTAGGTTTTAACTGATCTGGTACCTTCCATTAATTCTCGGCATTTCTCGTCTATATCTCCTGGCCTTGACCTTGCATCCTCGTTAATACACAGCTGTTTGCGAGATCCAAGGGATACGGTCCGCCACTGACGCTGATCAGCTTCGCGCTTGTCACCATCCACATCCTCGAGGCTCCGTTTCTTTTGGCAAGGATCGCGATCAGCTCGAGACATGTTTCCCACCCTGCTCTCATCTGGAACAGCACTGCCTAATGTGAGGTGTTTGAACCTGAGCTTAGTCAATTCAGGCAGGACCTGGGAAAGTTGTGAATGTGTGCGAGAAGCGTAGTATATTTTCGTGCAGGACGGCTCATCCCCTTGGGAGGCTGGATCACGCTTGTCATTCTTGTCCACTCTGCTCGTACACGTCAGTTCTGTCTCATATCAGCAAAATTTTAACCCTGACTTTGCCATCAGGGCGCGAACAGCAGGGGAGAAGTTATCTTGGCTATCTTCACAGTCGTCGTCTGGAAGATATACGCTATCGTCAACATGGTCTTGGACAAGCTCGACTGCAATGCGCTAATTGGATGGAGTGAATAGGTTGCCCTAATGTGAATATGGATATTGGGCGTACGCACTTGCTTTTTGGTAACCCGTGCCCGTGCTAGCATACGAAAATGAGCGTCGGTCTTCCGGGCTTTAGCAAGGCGTTCCTCGTATTCCTTATCCTCTTCCTCCAGCTCGCGCTTCCGAATATCGAGAGCCTGAGCTACTACCCATGATGGCACTGATGTGGCTTTAGGATGTTGCTCGCAACACCAACAGAGACCTACCACTGACCGGTACTGGAGAGGGACTGCTGCAATAGCTGGCCTTTGCGCGCGCGACCTTTCTCGTCTACAAGCCACGATAAGCTCGAGCACAGCAGACTTAGCGTCTTACCCTGATTCTTTGCGTCAGGAATTTGCTGGTCAGCTGGTACAAACACTCACGGTGCCCGTAGGACTCTCCACAATGGTGACCTGCCTTTTCTCGATTGATGTATAGACGTGGCTCATCAGGTCTATTTGTATCGAATACGGCGGGTCGTATGGAAATGCTGGAAAATTGGTAGGAGTGGGAAGGATGAGGTCATCGTTGTCCATGCCGAACAGTAGTCCTGAGTGCTAGCGCTCAAACGCGACGCGTGACCTCACGCGTCATCACTTCACTGGCACTCTGAAATTTCACCGGTGCACCACACAAAGCAGTGATATGGAGAAAATGGAGTGTGAAACAGAGCTTGGGTGATTTATAAGATGATGTGAAGAAGTAGTACACTGTGTCTGGAACTAGTGCATATAGTGAAACATTGCGGATAATGAAACAAAGGATGGATATGCCAAGCGTAAGTGTGGCAGTTACTACTTAGATAGGTAGAGTACAGTGAAAATCATACAACCTGACTCTTGGGGTATGGTGACGAGCAAGCTCAGCAGAGAATGTAATGTTATCACGTCGTACAATACTCCAGTAACCAAATCTTTGCGGCACCGTATTCCTCTTTGACGCGTTTTAGTAGCGAAGTCACTTCTTCAATGGTCTTGTCTGTAACTGTACCCTTGGCCGTGTTCTGTATCTTCTCGCAAGTCAATGAAACCTGCTTCACGCCCAGCGCGGCTGATGAACCCTTCAGAAAGTGGCCTAATTGCGATATTTCTTTCAAGTCTTTGGCTTCCCTATGTCGGAAAAGTCAGATTCCAGGGCAGTTATTCCAATAACAAGAAGACCTACATGGCTTGATCCATCTTATTAAATGTAGAATCAACCTGCTCAATATAGTCGTTCACCATCATTGATATAAATGAGGGGTCCTCATCCAGATCGACTATCTGGCCGAAGACTTCTGTATCGATTATATCTTGTTTACTGGGCTGGTGGTGCAATCAGTGATTGTCATCACAAGAGGAACGAGATAACGAGATAGGCAGGGGCTAAGTGCGGGGTTCCTGGAGAACGCTCTGTTTCCAAGTGCGTGCATACAAGCAGACTACTTGAAGCTGGCGACATACCTTATTCTCCTTGTTCTCAACCTCCTTCAGGTCACACTTCTCCTTGGGCGTAGTAATAGGCGAGCCTGCCTTCGGCGCTGGCTCCTCTGAGGCAGGTCGTGATTTGACGTCTAGCTTCTTCTGTGGTGGGGCTTTGTCGGAAGGAGACGGTGGTGGACGCTTGACAATGTCGTCAATGACATTCGGCGAACGAGCACGCAGAGCAGGAGACATGAAGAGAATCCTGGCCTTGTTTACTGACAAAAGACAGCGTTCTGAAATAACAATCGGGGTAGCGGCTCTAGGACGTCAGGCTGTAGGGATTCGGGGCTATGCTTAAAGTAGTTTACTGATTATCTGTTGCCGCCGCAGTGCCGATGCCAAATATGTAGCACCATTGACAGATTCACGATCCTACTGGCTATCTGAGCTAGATCGTCATCTCATTTTCTACAAAATAACCCCCTGGCCGGCGGACCCGCGCCCAAAACCCAAACTCTCAATGAGATCGGCAAATCCCTGCCTCAGATAATCTGGCGAGCCCTCAATCCGGCGATCTCATCCTGAGAGTACCCTAGTTCCAGCATGACCTAAAACCAATTCACCATCAGAAATCAAAATGCACAATGCACAATGCACAATGAAATGTAATTCAGAATGAGGGTAGTGAACCAAAAAAAACCAAGATATCACTGGCATGTGCACATACCTCCTTTGTATGCTGTGACAGCCAGGGCGGTGGTCGTCTCACCGGCATCCGCTTTCCATTGTAAGTAACAGGTGGAGCCACCATCTTTATTTTCCCTGCTCGTGGGTGCTACCCAATGAATCAATTCGACATAATCAAACCAAAGTCTATCACACGAGGACGGGGGATACGTACATCAACCTCCACTGTAGCCTGCCGAGCGCCAACTTGCGGGTGCGCGAATGACTGTTGGATATTATTGATTGGCCCAAATGGTACCCTGCACGGACATGCGCGTGTGAATATCTTGGCAAATGGATCATACATAAGTAGACATCATGCACGACGCACCCTAATCCCGTGAAGCGGTTTATCCAATAATCCCTTTCGCGTCTTTTGAGCACTTGTGTAATGAGATCCACTAATGCCTCCCTGTTTGCCACCCGCATAGTATTATTAAGAAACCTCGCATCATCCGCCAGCTCAGGCTTCTCCAGAATCCTTTCGGCAAGCAGCCGGAACTAGTGTCGGATGTGACTCAGAGTCAGGTCGTTTAGAACTGCATATCAGTGATGCTGCCTACCTGCTTGTCGTTGCCCGCACCAATCATAAGAAATCCGTCTTTGCATGGGAAGACTTGATAAGGAACGATGGACGGGTGAGCAGTTCCGTGCCGAGAGGCTTCCTTTCCGGCGATGAGATAATTTGATGCTATATTCGCAAGGCCTGCAAGCTAAGTATATACGAGAGAGAACGTATTTATAACATTAGAAAGCCAGACAAGGAGACAAATATGTGAGTCACTGTACCTGTGTCTCAAATAAGTTGCAGTCTATCCAAACACCTTTTCCCGTGTGCTGTACAGAACGCAAACCAGCAAGGATGGCACCGTGTGCGTAAAGGCCTGTCATCAAGTCTGTCACGGCAACGCCTACTTTAGATGGCGGTCGATCATGTTCGCCTGTGCTACAATCCATGAAAGGAAAGGTATAAGACTCGAGATATCACCTGAAAGTGCCTGCAACCCAGCATACATACATGTGCATCAGCCCAGCTTCGGCTTCAATGATGACATCGTAACCCGCAGCTTCGCGGAACGGGCCTGTCTGTCCATACCCTGATCGCATCAGTCAAAGTTAATACTGATAGCACTAAGCTCAGACAAACCGGTGATAGAAGCGTACACAAGCCGCGGATTGAGCGCCTTGCAGTCCTCCCAACCGAGACCCATTCCTGCGAGCTTTCCCGCAATAAAATTTTCTACGAGCACGTCGGAACTGCGAACTAGCCTCTGCATGACCTCGAGTCCGGCAGGATCCTTGAAATTCACAGTGATAGAACGCTTGTTTCTATTCACAGCAAGGAAATATGCTGATTCAGGAGGGAGGTGTGACGATTCTTTCGGAGAGCTTTGGGAGACGGGAGCAGAAGGAGGTAGCCAGGAGCCTGGTTTTGTTAGACAAATAACGGATAGGCTAGCGTAGGCTACTCACGAGTGTCGTCTCCGCGGGTGACCTCCTCGACTTTGATGACATCTGCGCCCATGTCTGCGAGAAGCATGGTGCATGATGGACCTGCAAGCACACGAGTGAGGTCGAGCACCCTAATGCCCGTGAGTGGAGGCGGAATGCCCTGGTCATTAGACTGAGTGGAAATAAGAGAACGTCTGACGAGGCGGCTATTAAGGTGGGTGACAACGCCGAGCGCTCTATATTTCGACAATATCATAATAATCTCAGCTGAGAGGACAAACCTGGAAAGAGAGAACAATTAGCAACAATTGAGACAATGATTTTTCAGACTTGCAAAAGACACGATAATCCAAGTCCGACAGACAATGACTAGTGCTAAATGGTAGTCCTTGGTGCATTAATTATAGTCTTACGTTGTGAACAAGGTGACAGGAGTCCAAGTCCAATGTCGACAATGACAAGGACATCTGCCGAGCACCTGGCACCGCTTCTGCATCCGCAATGTGCTAGTACTGACAAGAAAACATAACAGAAAACTAAAATACATCAACTCGTTTCGTCTAACGTTCATTACGGCTATTTACAACCAACCATGGGTTTCTTCTCGTCGCGCAGGATAGTAGACGAGTCCCCGTCGTACATCCATAACGACAGTTCCGTGTCTATGTCAATGGTCCAGGTCATCCGTTCCCGATTTGTGTGTATTTCTATCCGTTCTCTTGATGGGAAAGCACACTGACAATGATGGGGGCTGTGAACTCTGCAGTATGGAAAGTACAAAGGCAAGGCGCGCGAGACGCACCATCCTTCAATGATTAGGCACAGTGATCACAATCCCCACCGTCTCAGCGCTGGGCGCTCCCCTCTCGGTACCGAGCAATTCTTACCACCAGAACAAGATACTCCACGTACACATACAGACGTCATCACGTACGTCTTTCATCGACTGTCAATAACACTGCTTGCTTATGTTCTCCTGCTTACAGTGCCACCCTTGCACAACGTCTCGATGAACTTGCTGCCGCAAATTCTCAGGGTTTACTCGAGTGAGTTGATTTTAGCTCCTGAGACCGAGAACGTGACCTGTGTGTTGTGGTAGCGACCATTGCACCATATGGGTTAATGCAGTGTTTCCTCACACTAAATTTGGTATCCCGTGTTCATGTCAAACTTGCTGATTCCGCTCACAGTGATGATGAATACCGTCTTCTGCGGCAAAACATCTTTGAACGGCTTGCTTCAGGTAGCTCAGTCCCGCAAGAAGCTCCCATTGTCCCCATTATCTCGCACCCACCAAACGGTGAGCCTTAGATTGTGTACATCTCGAATAGACTGATTTCCGACTTCGTTCTCTGCGATTTGCAGCCTACAACCTGGCTTCTACCAAAAGTCCTTCACCATCTGTCCGCTCTAAATCATCTATCTCATCTGCCATGAGCACTCTATTTAGGCGCTCTTCCCGAGTCTCATCTCACGCAGCTTTCACCGCAACAACAGATAACACGTCCATCCTTTCCGGCGGTGCATCCCGACGGCTGATTCCTCCACACGTGCAAAGTGAAGTTTCTCTGACATCGGAGAACCGGTTGCATACGGGTGATGTGCAGTATTTAAGTGCGAATATGAGTACTAGCAGTATCATTGTTGGTGGAAACGGAGGGAGAAGCAGCCCGTACCGGTCCCTCCGTCACCTTCAAACAGCACCAGTTACTCCACCGTCCTCCTTCCGTCTAAATAGCACCACCGGTTCGCCATTCACACCCGTTACCTCAACATCAATAACCTCACGTACATCCGTGCATTCCCCATTGCACTCACAAACTCCGTCTCTCTCAGCATCTACGAATGCCGCTGATCCCGATAATATATCTTCATCAGAGCTGAAGCGCCAGATTGCGACGCTTGAGGCTGAGGGTCGACGATTACTTGATGCGTTCAACGGGCTTGAGATCACCGCACTGACTCGACATCATCCACCGCGAACGCCTTCTGTGCGCCGAGTCCGCGTCGGAACAGGAGGGAGCGATTATGGTAGTAGAGGCGGTGGTAGTGAATATGGAGGCAGTGGATACTTAAGTACTGGGAGAGGCACGCCCTGCGAGGCTGATACTCAATCCACGTACTCTGCATCAGCAGCATCCAGTGTTAGCCAACCGCGCTCCCAACCTCAGTCATACCGGAATCCCTCGTTACGTGCTCCGCCATCAACATTATCTGCATCTGCAAGAAAGCGTAGTATGTCATCTATATCATCTCGTGCACGCATCCCCACAAACGGCTCGATGCACACTTCGTACTCCCCGCCAGGACTCACCCCCAGCAAGCTGCGGGAACTAGGCAGTGTCTCCTCTGTTAACCTTACACGGGAATCTTCCATTCACCTCCCATCGACTGTGCACAACTCGCTGGTGCGTGAAGTACCTGAGGACGATGCCTCCATCTCAGCGCTTGAGAGCGAGTTGAGTGATATCCGACGCCGGAGAGGGGAGGTGACTGCACGATATCAAGCCCGGCTGGAGTATCTACGGGCACAACTGCGAGGGGCAGAACTGAGGGAGAAGTTGATGAGGAAGTGAGAATAAGGGCCCATTGGGTTGGCGCGTTTGAGGCGGCTCAGTCATTTGTAGTTGGAATATCATTATATACCTCCTTGTTCTTCGGATCATACTTGCAGTTTTTTCCTCGCGTCCAGAGATCTAACTTTATCGCTTAACCCCTCTAAAAGGGGGTCTCGATTAATTCTACTGCAAAGATTTTGCATAGACTACTTCCAACGCTCAAGACAATGCTCTCATTGTTTCGGTCGACGTTTGTACCACATTTACCTGCCAGCGTCCGTTTCCGCTCACAACTCGCACCTCGTCAAGTTCAACATGTCAAACGACACAAAGGTCGCGTGCCGATACCCATAGGCGGGTCAACCAAAGGCACTACACTTGCTTACGGTGAATGGGGAATTCGCATTAAGGGCATGGGCGTTCGCTTCAGCGCGAAACAACTTACTACGGCTGAGGAAGTCATAAAGCGCAAAATAAAGGTCGTCAAAGGCGCAAAAGTCTATCTCAGAGTTTTTCCTGATATTCCAGTTTGCATCAAGGTCTGCTATACGTATACTTGTTCTCTGCGTGGACTTCTAACATGTCTTCAAGGGAAACGAAACTCGTATGGGTAAAGGAAAAGGAACATTTGAATTTTGGGCTACCCGGTATGTTCTCCTTTGCGCTTTGTGTTTCGTGAGGCTCATTTGCGCAGCGTCCCCACCGGTCGCGTCATATTTGAGATTGGAGGGACCCCAATTAGAGAAGAGTTGGCGCGCGAAGGCAGGAACTTCTATCCATCTTCATTCTATTCAAACTCATTCCTTTGCAGCTTTACGCCAAGCAGCAGACAAGCTCCCGACGATAATGGAATTCATCACGCGTTCGACGCCTCCTAGACTGGGAAATTTGGTTCTACAACCAGAACCTTCCGTTGACCAGCTTTCATTACCTACACAGACAATTGAGATCTAGTAGCCTTGTTTCGTTGCAATGCATTTATATTTGGAGTACAAGGTTCTGTACGGAGTCCTTTGTGGGTTCCAGATCACAGACGTTTAATGCAGGGTGGTAGCATCAGAGGTAAGCGGTACGTATATATATTGGACGCCCGCCGTGTAGAGAGTTTGATGGACTTTGTTCGCAAAGAACAACAGCGAGAATAGTTATAGACGGAAGAAACACACAAGCACAGATTACTCCGATATGCTCATTAAACTTGCAACAAATGTCAAAATCTGCAGGGGCATCAACATGATGACGAAGACCAGCCATGGAATAGAAAGCGACGCACAAGTCGTGGACGAACGTCCACTATATCCTCAGGCACCAAGAAAATCAGCGCGTTCATCTTTCTCGCAATAGAAATAGCCAATTTCGCTTGAGAGGAAGAGAAACAAAAGTCAACATCCAAGAAGCCCCAACGCTCACCAAAGAACCTACCATTCTGCCGTCGATCATCATAAGCTCCACTCTCGCTGACATTAATCACAAGAGTGGGATCCACGATCCCTGGTCTCATTGCATCCAGAAGATCGAGGAAGAACAACCCAGTGGTGATAGCTGAATCTTTGAAGGATCGGATGGGTCGAACACCGGTTTTGCCTCTTTGTGCGGTTGCGTTTGCCCATTTAAGCATGTCGGTATCGCTGATGGGTTTACCGCTCTTGGAGAGTGTCATCAGTGTCTTTGTAATATTCAACCTGCAATAATCGAATTGAGACGTGTAGGTAGTGTGAAAATTTTGACTTTACCTCATTAGTTGCCAGACAAGACCAAGAACGAGTGTCTTTGAACCATCGACAATATCGGCCCCCTGGATACCAACGAGGTGCATCCCATTCTGCTTCCCAAGCTCCACCGCATAGTTTGTGTTCTCCACTTGCTTGAAACGGGAGAGAGTACTTTGATTGGGAGTGACGCCAATATCTTCTTGCTCTTCTTCGTCGAGCATTGTTAGGGGTACAGCTTGTGCACCGCCTTTGGGCTTGGAAACACGGCGCCATACTACAGAGCCAGGCGAAATCTTATCGAATGCTTGGAGGATGATGAGTCCATCGCGTAAGTTCTCGAATAAGTTGAACACTGCTGGCTCGACACCGAGCGAGTTGAGCCATAGTGTGAATGCGCGTGCTTCACGCTCGCCCTCTGCGTCAAAGTCCTCGATAGCACCATAATCTTTGGCTTCTTGTTCATCGAGGGGCTCGAGACCGGGCCAGGTGTTGAAGAGGTTTGCAACGAAGGCAAGGTTAAGACGGGGATTGCCGGAGACGAGGGATGAAGGTGTCAGGTACTTGCGACAGCCGATGGCTTCGGCGTTTTGGAGGACCTGTTCTGCACGTTGTCTTACGTCTTTAGTTTGGAGAGGTGCCAGGGAACATTGGTCTGGTTTGAGCTGGTTTAAGAGGACGGTGTAGTTTTCTCCGTCTGAGACATCACGGCTGAAGTTGTTGACTCTAGATCATGTGTGAGAAGAAATCAACAAGTATGGAAGATGAACTTACCTCCGTTTCCATCCTGCGGCTTTCAAGTGATAGTTGAACCAACGAAGTAGAATTTGATCTGGCGTCAACCGTAGAAGATCGTCGATAGTTTCGCCATCCTCGCACAGTCGATACAATTCAGGGTGAATCTTAATATCGACCTGTGCGAGTAAACCACGTCGGATGATCTGCCAAATAAGCCCTAAAATCAAATGCTCCCTTCCCTCTGCGATATCAGAAGAGCCAATATTGACAACGGAGCATCCGATACCCTTGGCAGATGCGATCACGATGTTGTTATTCTCCGTCATTTGGAAAGCATTCAAGGGTTTACGCGCGCTTGGCTTGTTCAGCACACGCGTATCGATAGTGTCGGGGACAGAATCGTTGATCAGTTTACAGAGGATGAGACCATCTTTGCATTCGTCGAAGAGTTGCATGGTTGATGTAGGGATTGGGAAAAGGTTTCCAATGTCAGGGTCGTTCTCGATCACCTGTAACAAGTGAATAAGACAAAAGACGATAGTTATGAGAGGAACTCACTGTGTTGATGTGATTCGTGAATTCCGTCCGCTCATCTTCGTTGATCGTATGACTGACATTAGCATTTGAGCCTTGGACGGTGACCTTTCCTGCGCGTGTTGGAAGAACGGAAGCCTTGGTTTGTGTGCGTAGCTTGACGTTGAGCTGGCAAAGGATAGCTGATTGAGTGATGTGCGAGATGACATCATAGACGATGCACGGACCTCTACCCAGTCTTCGAGTTCAACCTTGCCACTGGCATCAACAGAGACATGTTTAAGTGTCTCTCGAGCTTTGTCATACGATTCTCCAGTATTCTGAAGTGCTTGAAGAACAGCGCTCTTGTCTATACGACCTGGTGTGTTGGTACTGATCGCACTGCAGACGAGATTTATTACTCATGCAAATTCGAAAGGAGATCTCACATACTTGAAGCGATTTACGAGATCAAACATTTCATCTTTGGAGACTTCTGGATATTTCTTTTGAAGTCGGATGGCCTCCATTGAAGAAGATAAAGAGGAGGATAGTGACGGTAATTGGACAGAGTAAGTTGTGGAACGCGGTGCTGGGGGTCGCCACTTTGCTGCTGGGGATTGACTGCGTGTTACCATCACCATCTTCAACTTCAGTTGCAGGTCGTTTCAAACTTCACTTCTTCTTTTTGGTTTATAACCCTTCAAGTTACACGCAGTCGCCGCAGCACGCAGTTACGATCGATCGATTACATGGAACTATGATTAGAATACACCATGCAACATTTGAGTCACTATTACGACTGCGCATGACACAGCTTCAAGCAATTACCCTTGACCTCGTGTCAATGGGCCATTGGGTATTGGGCACTGAGTTCCAGTGAAAACCGGACCTTCCCAGGTTCGTAGGTGTTATGATGCGATTCACACCGACGTATTTACATAAAACGTGTCTGTGCATGTACAGGACACTTGAGGTCCGAATTTGTTGAGTTCAAAGGTTCAAAATTTCGAGAGTACGATAATGGTAACTTCTTTCATGCGGGCGAACGATATAGGTATTATCTTGATGTTTGTGCATCGGTCAAACTCAATGCGTTTTAAATTGGCAGCAAGGCTGGTTTGATTCAGCAGTTTGTCCTTGCATGATATGGGATTATTTGTATCCAGACAGTTGAAGCCTTGAGTCTTTCTTTCTCCGACTGTCCGGATACAAACACTTGCCTATGCCAGGTTCGCATTCAGCACCTTCGCCACATTCGGGGCTGTTCCAGGAAAGCAATGTCTTAATTTTTACAAGGCAGGTCACAGGGGGTCTTTGGAGGAAACTAGATGAGCTGGAATATTATCATATTCAGACTATTGTTTCCTTATGCCCCTCCAAATCTTCCTGTGGACACCACCGCATTGTTGGGAGCACTAAATCCAATAGAAAGAAGTCTTATCTTGTATTGCAACCACGGTTGAATATCGTATAGTGATACACCTTTGCTAAATGGCCTGCCTTTCAACTTGAGAGACTTTCAAGGGGGAGCGGAGTGGAGCGTTGTTGATAAAAATTCAGCATATATCGTTCAACATAGCTCACTAAAATCATGGATGGGGGACGTACAAACCGTAGACACGGGATGGAATTTCTGAAAGTCGATTGATCGACACGAGGTACTTATGTAAGAGTCAGTATAGGGGCGTCGAGAGTCCTCGAGACTCCAGATATACGCCTCTTGAAAATTACCTGTCAGTGCAACGTGAAAGTCTTGTGCAAACCAGAGGCGCGCGTATTGGTTACGCATTCCCAGATACGCCCAAGCAAGCGCAGGCAAGATTTAGAAAAATGCATCATGAGAAAAAGCGAAGACACTCGAGCAAGATCTAGGTCAATGGAAGACTGAAAAAGGAAAAGACACATGATATATCAACACGAAGTTTGTAATTCTCTGTTGGAAGTCAGCATCACAAGGTGATTATGGAGGTGTACCTGCGAGCTCAAAGGTCCTCACACACTCCATAATTTTGATTGACCGACGTTCGCCATCGGACGTGGAAGTGTTTATGAAATTGAGATCGCGTGTAAGCAGAATCACAGAAGAATCTAGCAACGAAACCTGGGTATACGCAAGAACACCATCCATCTAGCACACTACCTCCTGCTTTCAGGCGGGAACACGAACCCAACACCGGCGATAGGACTCCAACCCTCCTCCCCAGCTCTTTCATCAGCCCTGATGAGACTTGCGATACTAGCTGTATGCCTATGCCCTCTCCCCTTCCCCATTCCAGGATTAGGCGATCGGTAGGCAATAGGTGTCTCTTCCTCATCGCTGACTGTCCAATCACTTGCAAACTCGTCAGCGTCCACGCCGCCCCTCCTGGATTCCAGATCATATCTCTCGTACTTGTCTCCAGCAGTATTGACACTCCCATTGCGCAGCTCCTCAGGCACGAAAAAGTAGAAAGAGGCAGTGGCAAGACACGCACCACCCACGACATCAATGAGATAATGATGGCTCAGGTACATGGTACTCCAATAGAGGACGGCCGCATATGCCCAAGCCCATTTTGCATACTGGGGCCACAACGCGGTAATGAAGAGTGCCTCGAGAGTGGCCCATGCAGCGTGCAAGCTGGGGAAGGCGCCGAATACAAGGGGTGAACTCGCAAAAGTGCGTTTGTAACCATCTCCGCCGAAAAGGTCATCGATGCGGCCCAGGCCGCCTGCGGATCCGGGTGTGCCGTATGTTGCGGGTGTGAGGCCGTAGATGATTTCGTACCAGGGTGCTGCGCAGGGAAGGACGATTTGGGCAAATACGCCTATGCAATTCTGATAGCCAAAGGCTTTGGCGAATACGCGGAGGGTGGGCGGGCGGAAGAGCCAGAGGAGGGCAGCGAGGACGAGGGGGAACGTGTAGTGGATAACGCCATATGGGAGCCAGGCGATAATGTCGAGGATGGGGTGTGTAAAGTGGGTGAGGATGTCGCTTATATTTGCGCCGTAGAGGACGGATTCGAGGGTTGGGAGCAGTACGACGTGTACTGCGGGGCGGTGGTCGGAAGGTAGGAATTGGTTTGAGTAGAACATGAGGACCCATGAAAAGACGGGTGTTGCGGGTATGAAGAATTGGGAAGTGAATGGGATGAATAAGGCAATTGCATATAGGATGGGTATGGCTAGTTTGTAGGGGAATGGAGGGACTTGCATGAGAGTGAGCCAGAAGAGAGCAGACAGTAAGTGTAAAATGTAAATCGAGTCTTTCAGGGTGAATTTGTGTGCACGGAGCTTGGTCACTGTGTCCGACGGTGAAAAAGACTTGTCAAGTCTATTCACCCCAGTAACCAGCGCATTCACTACAGTGCGCAAAGGTCGCAGCATGGTAAAAGGAAGAATCCCGTGGGAACAAAATCAGTGTCGTTGTGGCACCGTTCATTACACCTGAAGACAGATTGGTGTCATCCGCAGGAACATTTTCCATTTGTGATGGAATCTGTACTGGTATTGGATGTCAAATTTTACATCTCTTTATGATATGACTTTTTTTTAGACAAGTGATATGTATTTGCAGCAACTGACAAGTCTAGTTCTACAGTTGATTCGCTCATAATGCATGTCGTAACAATGCATAAGTCTCACAATGCATGGACTTTTCAGGATCCCGTATGTAATTGTATGAATATTGCACATTGCATAATGCATAGCCTTGGCATGGCTTGTATGCATTATGGAGTGCAAAATTAATAGGGTGGGACATAATGCCCAGTCAAAACCCACAACAGGCTGAGCCATGTTGAGCCACGAGAATACAGAGGGAAGCCATGCTGAGCCCATGATGTTTAGACAGACTTGAGTTCCTTTTTCCAGGTCACATCATGTAAACAAATTAGCTATGAACACAGAAAGGCCACATTATTGACAACAACACTTACTTGTCTTGTCATTCACCATATTTGCTGTGTCTAGGCTGTAAAGTATGAGAAGCATGCAAAGCAACCCTGCTGTTCATGCTTTCCATATCTTGCAGTCTTTGACCCCATTCATCGATGCCTCTGACATCTTACTATTGCAACTGTACCAGGAAGTGCAGAGGAGTCCACAAGGAAGTCACTTGGGGCATCTACAGAAGCCACTGCAAATTTTGCGATGAAATGGCTGAAGTCATGCTATGCACTACATCCCATCAACCAGTTAGGCCAACAGAGATGTCCCAGGACTGGCTGCACAGATATCATTCACCAGATGAGCCTACCAACCCAGAGCAAGCTTCTGGCACCAGGAGTGTGGGCATGTCTTCCCAGATACTTTCTGAGCCTCCTCATAGCTCACCTATCCCTTGCTTATTGGATGAACATCAAAATCCTGAGAAATGTGCTCCCATCCCAAATTGTGTCCCAAGTCCAGAACAGTTCAGAGTCCATTTGGGAACCCTGACTTCACTAACTGCAACTGAGTTTTCTTGACTACAACTATCTTAAGTAAGCTTGCTGCTTTGCTGGTGCAGTGTGACCAAATGGTCACAGTACCCATATCAATACCATGCCCCCAACCCAAACTTGAGCTGGATCCAACCATCATCTATGCAGCAGAACTCATATGGCAAAAGGGAAGAAAAAATCTGCCCAGACTGATAACTTACCAATACCAGAGACCCCCATTGTGTTTGGTCCCTGGCTGATGAATAAATCCTCATCACATACATATCCAGCCAACAAGCCAAAGGCAGTGATGGGATAAACTTTGATAAGACATTCTGGGTTGCAACAGCTGCAGAGCTTGCAGAAAAGAGTACTGGGACAGGCCCTGCCAAGTCTCCTGATGCATGCCAGCAAAAATGGGCACAGGTAGATATTATTTTTAACTTATGATGCAGTACTATACTAATAACAACCCCCTAGCTACACAAAATGTTCAAAGTCATCAACAAAGTAGTGCATACCTCTGGGATAGCATACACTCATGAAAGCAGGGCAAATATCACTGCTGAGTCTGAGACCATTTGGTCTGATCTAATCAAGGTATCATTTCTTCAGCCATCTCTCCTGCTTCACTGTACTAACAATTTTTCAGGCAGACCCACAAGTGAAGTCTCTCAGAAATGCAGGCTGGCCACACTATGAAGCCCTGTTGGAAATCCTCCCAACTCACACCAGCTCCTGGACTGGTTTCCATGCAAGCATGGATGTCAATGCAAACATGTTGACCCCAAGTGAGTCTAGCACTAGTGAAGTCATTATGACATCACTAGAAAATATGCTTGATAATGTTGAATTTGGTCCCACGGACAACACTGAAATGATGCCTGTTCCCGAACCCTCTTCCCAACCTCTCACCATTCCATTGCAGGTCATTGCACCACTGCCACCAACTTCCATCCGCATGCCAACCTCCTTAACAGCTGTCAAATGAAAAGTGGATGCTGACGATAGTTCATGCTATGAGTCATGCCCTCCTCACTCTTCAAAGTTAGGCAAAGGCAGGTCTGAGTCCTCAAAAATCTCAATGACTTACTATGCCACTTGCTCTGAAAAGACTGGGTGGAACAGTGGCTAACAGCATTGATAATGTGATGGATACAGTGGCAGGTCATATCATTGAGCCAGTCCCAATGTGCAAGCAAAAGGCTATCCACCAGGTGCAGCAGGAGCTTGAGCTGAATGACTAGGAAGTTCTTACCATGATCAAAGTATTTCAATCTGATGTCATAGCTGCCAATTCTTGCAAGACTGGACTCTCATCAATGATTATGATCCAAAGTATCTATGGTAAGCAAGACTGGACTCTCACCGATGATTATGATCCAAAGTATCTATGGTAAGCAAGACCAGACTCTTGTTGATGATTATGATCCAAAGTATCACAGTGAAGTTCATAGATTTGACAGCTACATTTCAATGAGTGATACATTTATTCTACACTACACCAGGTGGCTCCAGCAGCCCTTGACAATGTCTTTCTGCTAGGTAATCCTCCCACATTCATTGTGCAATCATATCACAATGAATATGTACATGAATGTGTGCTGCTTCAGTCAGAGGTCCTTTAGCAAGTGCGCCACTGTAGTATGGGGCACCCCACTCATCTGAATCCACATGGCAGTAATCTAATAAATCATTGAAGTCATGAATTCATATGAATTGTGAACTAAACACAGTGCAGGAGGGATGCATGATTGAATGTTTGAGTTGTACTCAGGGGGAGTTGAATGATGCAGAAGTGCTTCTTGATGATGCCGAAAATCCTCTCAATAACATTGCAGAGCATTGCATGAAGTAGATTGAACAATTCCTGGGCATTACAGGGTCTGGAAGATAGATAAGTACAAGATACAGTAAGTCAGGAGCCAATGTACAAGAGATTTGCATGGCCCCATTCAGTAAGATGGTAGTGAATGCCATGATAAGGCACAAGCAACTCATCACATGCTGTGAATCCAGCATTAGTGAGATATAATTTACCTGGAGGGATTGTGAAGTCTGATAGACAAGCTACATGATATACATGAGCATCTGCCACAGACCCTTGGAACCCACTCAGCATGTAGGTAAATCACATGCTGAAGTTGCAGGCAGCAAGGCAGTTCTGCATTAAGTTTCCTTTGTGGTCATGAGCAGCTTAACAATCTGCAGATGATGGGTGGCATGCAATGTGAGTGCCATCAATAGCGCTGATAATGTCTGCAAAGTAAGAGTGAAACTTCATGCTGTGGAGGATTTCAGAGGGGGTTGGGGCTTGTGCATCAGGAAGCTGAACATAAGTAGGATATTTTGGTATATTGGATGGGAGGAGAATGCGATGAGGACTTGTTTAAAATATTTTAAAATAAATCAGATGATTAGCTTGGTCAGGATGCATGTGAGCAACATACCTTGATATAGTGTCATTAGAGCATTGGAAACACTCACCAAGGTGGCATACTGAAAGACCAATTACACAAGCATACAGGAATATCGCCAGTTGCTCCTCTAGCATTACATTCCTTGAATCATTTATCCCACTCTCCTGAAGTATTTTGAGCAATATAATGAATACATGGCAGTGAACACTGAGCTCACATTGAATATGTTCAGGATGGCCATTGAGAAGCTCATTAACCCAGCTGATCCCCTGTAGCACTGAGGTGTGATATGGTTCTTTGTCATAGTATACATTAGTGTAGGAATTGAATGTGTCTGCTGTAATGTTGAGGACTTCAGAGGCAGATACAATGATGTGGTGGAATAGGTATATGACCCCTTGAAGAGTCTTCTTATCTGCCTGCTCTGTGTCACCCATCCCTTCATCTCCATTATCCTGCTCATCCTGCTCATCTGTTTTATCTGTAGGGTTTGAAATATCTTCTTCATCACACTGGTCCACTGAGTTAAAGTTGTTATTGTGGCACAAAAGGTGAGAGAGCATGGTAGTACATATATATGTATGAGAGATAACAACTCACCAAAGCATGACACCAGATTCAGGCTCTGAAGCTTACTTAAGATAGTCATAGTCAAGAAAACTCAGTTGAAGTTAGCGAAGCCAGGGTTCCTGAATGGACTCTCAATGATTTTGATCTGGCTTCATTAGACTATCCACAAGTGTGTATATTCTAACAAAATTATGCTCATATCTTGACTGCAAATTGGACAGCCTGAATATAACCCTGGACAGGCAACTGTCAAGGATAAACCTGACTTTGTGGATATGCCAAGACCATTAGATACAAATGAGGAAATCCTTTTGCAAGATATCTATTCCAACATCAAACAGGAAGACCTTCATACCTCAATTGCATTTATTACTGCCCTTCACAATGCTTCATTGAATGATGCTGGTACTGGACTTAGTGAAGATGCAATACACTGCCTCCACTGTAATGACTACAATCTAGCTAGAGTGATAGTGAACTACCTCTTGTGCTAGTATATGTCAAAGCCTTGCCTAGCTGCTACACTTGTAGGACAAGAACATTCAACCCAAGGGGTTGTCAGTGAATATATGCTGCCAACTGTTATTGTGAGATGTGTGATACTTTGTATAGACAATGCCAAAGATAGCTGTCATGAATTCCTCATACAAATCATTATTCTTTCTTCAATTTCCCTAAAGTGTCTAAACCCAGCGCTAAGACAAACCCTAACCCTACTGAAATACCTACATCTGCTTCTATAGTTGAACTTCCTGATGAAGATGAAGAGGTCTTCTATGATGCTATTGGATAAGATAAGATAAGATAGTGTCATGTGATCTCAGAATCTTCTAGAATATGATGTCATTATCATGTTATCAACAATGTCACAATATCACATTGTACGATTCTCATTTCTATTTTCTGATTGGCTAGTAGTTTCAGACTCAGTTTGTATCTCAGTTTCAATATACCTATATAGTTAGCTAGTTTTGCTATAGTAGTTCTTTAGTTCAAACCTCTTGTATCTACCTAGAGTAGCAACTAGACATCACTGCTCAATTCTATTCTCTTTTTGTTGTGATAACCTTTGTTCGAGTCCTAGTCTCTGCCCTTGTCTTAAGTGATTAAAGGGGTTGTGATATAGCAGTAGCATTGCCACTGTTAGCACTGTGAAGGCTGGCAATGCCGACACTAATGTGTGCTAAGGATAATGAGTACCAATGATGCCAGTGATACTGATGGTACTGAAAGTAGTGCTAGCAATGAGTGGGATGATAGTGTGTACTGATGACTATGATAGTGATATATGCCAAGGGGCAGTGAAGCTTAAGCAATGAGCAATGGCAAGATTATGATGATAGTGATAATAGTGATGTGTATAGTGAGATGGTGGAGACCATCAGAGAATCAGAGATAATAGATTTCAAAGAAGATGTATTTGAATAGCGGTAGTGGTAGTGGCACAGGAATCCCATCTAATGAGTGATATGATGTATATAATGATTGGATACTTCAGCACATGAGTTGTATGCTGAAGGTGAGAAGTGACTTCTTCTACTGAATGTATGGTAAAAGGGGAGTGTAGTACACAGGAGAAGTTAGCCATCTTTTATCATGCATCATAAGTAAATGGGATTGATAGGTGAAGGTAGTAGTGAGTAAGCGAAACTTAACCATAGTAAATATGTAATAGAGCTGCAGGTACTGTGGCACACATTCTACATGTAATAAGACTCACTGTGGGATCAGTAGCAGCAGATGGGAATATACTATGCACCAAATGGAACTAGTGGATATGACATGGGCATTCAATGGGCATTGGTTTGTGGAATGTGGCTTAGCACTTCAGTACAGTAACTGGCAAGTGTGTGGTATCCTTGGTAACTGTACATAGCAATAACGGTAGGGTTAGGGTGGTCGCACTATGTGCTATAGGGGCTAGACAATTATGGAAATGAACCTATACATGGCCAGTGCCAGCTGGACTGTCACACTGCAATCCTCCAACACAACAGCTCTCATTAGACAATGACAGGGCTCTTCATCTCACCATTCACCTATATCTTGAACTGAATCACTCTAATGAAGAATACATTAAAGCCTGTGCAGCTCACATTGAGTATGATGGTGTTGAACTCCCCTTGCTTCACCAAATCAAGAGAATTGTTGCTGAACTTAATGGGGTTGAGGAAATGGTGCATGACATATGCATCAATACATGTATTGGCTTTACAGGTCCATTTTCACTCCTGCAGCACTGTCCTGAATGTGACAGACCTCATTATAATCAGGAAGTACTACATCAAACTCATAGTAAAGTCAAGACACCTCACAAACAGTTTGTCACTGTCCCTGTTGGCCCCCAGCTACAAGCCTTATATTATGATCTGCAGAGTGTGCAAGAGATGTCTTACCACAACAAGCACACCCAGCAAATTGCTGAGAAGCTTGAACCTGAAAACAGACACAAGCAGTCCTGGAGTGATTTTATTGATGGAACTGACTACCTGGAGGCAATTGCAGCAGGCAAGATCACAAACAAGGACATTGTTCTCATGATGTCCATTGACAGTGCTCGACTGTACAAATCAAAAGCATCTGACTGCTGGATGTCAATATGGGTTGTATTTGACCATTCCCCAGAGACAAGGTACAAAAAGAAGTACATCCTACCTGGCATCATTATTCCTGGACCTTGCAAACCCAAAAACCTTAACTCCTTCCTGTTCCCTGGTTTCCACCACCTCACAGCACTTCAAAAAGAAGGTCTTACTGTGTGGGATGCAATGCATGACATCACATTTGTTTCCCATCCTTTTCTCATACTGGGATCTGCTGATGGTTCTGGGCTTGCATACCTCAATGGCCTCATTGGCCACCATGGGAAGAACAACTGTTGGTTGTACTGTGGTGTTAGAGGATGTCATAAAGCTGGGTGCCCACATTACTACCCTGCACATACAAGGCCCTCAGACTATAATGTTGAAGGTTGCAATCATCCTAACATGGACATCAAGAACCTCCATATGTGTTCTTCAGATATCTACTGGAGAAACTTAATATATGTCCTCTTGTCACCTAACAAAGCACAGTACAAGAAACAATGCTTGGAAACAGGTATCTTGAAACCAAGCATATTTCTTGGTTTCTCATCCACTTGTAACTTTGGTATTCCTAAATGCTTCAGATCAGATATTATGCACCTCTGTCATACACTGGACTCTACACCCCACTTCCACTATGATATCCTGTCCAAATCCATATATCTGGACATATCCATCTAATCCCTATCCAATCTAGTTCACACATCTGACCCATACTCATCCAATCCATGTCCATATCCCATATCCAATCTGTGTTCATATCTGAAGCTATTCCTGCACACCTGTGTATTACCTCTTTTAGGATATACCTGTGCCTCTGGCTCTCGGTCACCTCTGCCTTCGCCTCTTGGTCATCTCTGCCTTCAGCTATTGGTTATCTCTGCCTCCATCTCGATAAGTCATTCCATACAAGTTTTATCTCTGAGTTCATAGCCTTATGTTCTGTTGTATTTACTATTATGTTTCTGTATACTTCAGACATAGCCTTGGACTATGCTTACTTACCTTCCAGCATGCTACCTACAGTATATAAACTTGTAGTACAACTCCTGCAGACCTCAGTCTGATCATTGCTTGTATTTATACTTATTCCTCTGTCTATATAACTCCATTTCTGTTCTCACTTGGGCTTCAGCCCTTGTAAGTTCTGGCTCTGGACTATGGGAGTACTTCCTAGTCTGGAGCCTTGACCCTCTATCATATAATCACTTTCAGACTTCACCTGATTGAAGTCTGTCATCTGTTTCACCTTTGACTCTACTTGTTTGTTTCTACTTTGGACCTCATCTGAAGTAGTCCATACTCTCTTTATATTATGTCTGGACCTACTCCTCTATAGAAGTCATACTATCCCCTTTAGATCCACAGAGTTCCACTGTAAAGACTACAATCTAGCCAGAGTGATAGTGAACTACCTCTCAGGCTAGTATATGTTGGAACCTTGCCTAGCTGCTACACTTGTAAGACAAGAGTGTTTGACCCAAGGGATCTGCTGTCTATGAAAGTAAAAGAAAGTGTGCACTATATGGGACACAAAAGTCTGAAGCTCTACAGTTGAGTCTGATGATTCTATGTGATGTCTGAAGCATGGGAATTTTGGGTCCAAGGGTCAGTAATAGCAGAGAGAGTGATAAGAGAGTGCAAGTGTTTTAGGATCATAGTAGATGTTTAGGGAGGGTTGATATAATGATTGGAAATGAGTTTCATGCAATGATGATGGATGACTATAATATTGCCTGCCTATGGCTTGTTAGACAGAGACCAAGTATCTGGGGCAATCCCCCTTCTACACGATGGCATGGAATAGTGTCTACTGGTCCCTTATAACATGCTACATAAAAGTCTGGAGTACTATAGGCAAAACTAGGCGAGTCCACTTTGGATCCAAAATTCTATGTAATAAACCATGAGGTATTGTGGCTTGTGAGTGTTACAGTTGTATGTGCCCCTATCCATTTTCCCTTTACACTTCACTATGTCTCTGCTTATGACATCATTTCCCTTGTATATCATACATCTTCAACATGACTGTACTTTAGCTGCCTTCCTTCTTAGGATACACACTTACTTTCTCATGCTTATCTTCCCACACCATATATGGTACTCTTGGTCTGTGCATACATAGCTACCCTATTTAAGTACAGTGTACAACACTTGTATTCCTTACTTTAATCTTACTGGGTTTTCACCTGAACATCCTTTGCTAAAGGCCTCCAACCTTTAGTCATCTCAGTCTTTCTCTAAGTCTTTGCACTCCATTGATTTAGTCTAAAAACTCTTGATCTTGTGCTCAACTTAGCTAAGTCTTGCACATCAAACCTTTGCTCTTTTGCATTGGTACAGCAGCTCAAGCACAAGTCTCTTGTTTGCAACTGCTTGTTAGAACTATCCCAGTTCATAACAAAAGATTAAAGTCTCAGATACCATCAACTATCTAGTCTTCAGCCCCACCTTGATCTCTACTAGACAGTAGAGCAGGAGAAGACCTAATGGACAGCAAGATAGCACATGTAGGTACAAAGGTTTCCATTCCTGACATCACCGAACTCTCTCCCAACAATTACTTGCCACAATGTCAAAAGATCACAAATTCAGGATTGGTCAACCCAGTGTATTTGATGATGACTGAGAAAAGTCCAAATCATTTATCCTATCATGTAGAGCATATATGGATATCAATGAGAAAATTTACCTAACTGACAAGCAGAAAGTAATTTTCATCTGCTAATTCATGGAGAAAGGGAATGTGCTTTTATGGAAAGAAGAATTCCTTGCCAGCATCCAAAGTCTGACTACCCCTGACTACAGAAAACTCAAGGACTTCTTGAAAAGCTTCCACAAGGCATTTGCACCACTCAACCCTGTCAGATCTTCTATCATGAGGCTTTATGACCTGAAGCAAGGCAACAAAGACTTGCAGACATATATCTCTGATTTCATCCATCTCGTATCCCTCACCAAAGTCACAGATGATTCCACCAAGATTCAGTACTTCCAGGATGGCCTGAACATGGACATCCTCACAAAGTTATTCAACACTGGAGACATCCCAGAAACCTTTGATGAAATCATCAAAACATATGTTAATATTGACAACTCCTTCCATTGCCTGCAAATGATAAGGAATCACCATGCTCCACAGAAGAAGACTCAGAAATACAGGAGTTCTCATTACACATCTTCCTGTGATCCAAATGAAATGGAAGTTGATCACTTATCTCAAGCCAAGAAAGCTGAACATATGAGGAAAGGAAAGTGCTTCCTTTGCCATCAGACCAGACACCATGTGAATGGATGTCTGCAGAAGAAGGGGAAAGATACCTTAGTACAAAAGACTGAAGCTGAGGCCTCTCAGTTGAAAATTGAAGAAGAAGAAAGCAACAACAAAGAAACGGTAAGGCAGTTGGCCCAGGATTTTTAACCTGGAGAAATAAATCAACATATGTTTCTCCACCTATATTACTAAGGCTTGTACATGCTGTAGGTGAAAGAAAAGAATTGCATGTTCCTATCACCCTTATCTCTTGCACTCATTGTGAATCCATTGAAACCACTGCCATCATTGATTCCAGAGCTGCCGGAACCTTTATCTCTGAAGACTTCATGAAGCTTCACAGGATCAACCAAAGAAGGCTCAGTAAACCATTCAAGGTTACTATGGCTGATGGCTCCTATGTCAAAGGGGGCCCAATTACACTGTCTATTAGTCATAAGAATTGATGAATGAACCATGTATGGCAAGTTCAATATCACCAAACTAGGAAGACACGATCAAATCCTCCTTGGTATCCGATCTAATTGAAGTAGATGTTGATATAGATAGGAAGAAGGCCAAACTCCCTCTCCTATTCAATCACCCAATACTGAAGTAGAAGCACTTGAAACTTCCTTCAAGTGCTCCTTACTCTTGCAGTATTGAGGTTGCCACTCCTATGACTCAGAAGTCTTCAGAATCTAAACTGGTATCCCCTCCACCTCCTGAACCACTCCCACCGCCACTGGTTAAGCTCCCTTCACCAATGATCACTCACCCTACTCTGCCATATGAAACCATTCCCCATGACCTATTTCTCCAATCCCTCATGTGGAGAAAAGATGAAGTGAGAGAGAATCTTCTCCTAGACCTGCCCTGATCCCAAAGGAGCAGCAGTCACTGGAAGAACAACAAGAGCATGTATGAACAGTGGAAGAACCAGTAAAAGAGCCTGAACCAAAAAGACACTGACTTGACTTCTTGTTACAGTCTTTGTATGCCCCTCTATTTTCTCTCTTTTACCTACACTCTCTATGCTTATCTCATCATTCCCTTGTATATTACTTTCACCCACGGTCACTTGACCGTATGTTCATACATGACTCGGTTCCGTCTATGACTCACCTTGACTCCTTATGACATCATACGTTCAACACGTTGTACTTCCGTTGCCTTCCTTCTTTGGTTACGCAACCTGTTTATATCTCATGAGCCTGCCCTAAAGTACTCTTTCACTTTAGTATATAAACACTCGTAGATATACTGTATTTCCTCATTCTAATCTTACTGGGTTTTACCTGGATTCTTCCTTCGCTAAGGACCCCCAATCCTTAGTCATCTAAGGTCATATCTAAGCTTAGCACACCTAAGTCTTAGTCTAAAGCAAGCTTACTTGCCTCAACTCAGCTAGTTCTGTGTAACCACACTCGGGACTATCTTTGTCATTGTAGAACGTATTCAACTCAGCCAGTCTAGTCCTCTCTTGGACTTGCCTGTCTTTGTTGCTTACCTTGATTGCTGCTAAGCCTTTGTCCGGTTAGCATCACGAACCCACAACTCCTGATACCTCTTGTGTGAGGCAGTCGTGTTCAGAACTATCCCAGTTCATAACAAAAGATTAGAATTCTATTGAAACCGTTGACTATCCAGTCTTCGGACCCCACCCACCAACCCGATCAGTCAGATCAAGAAAAGCCCTAGTGGACAGCAAGATAGCGCGTTTAGGCACGAAGGTTTACATCCCTGTGACATTGCTATTTGCCCAGAATGTCTATGAAAGATCATGAATTCAAGATTGGTATGCCTACCATCTTTGATGGCGATCACACCGCCTCGAAGTCCTTCCTCTTGTCATGCCATGCATATATGGACATTAATGAGAAGTTGTACACCACCGATCAGCAGAAGATCATCTTTATCTGCTCCTTTATGGAAAAGGGAAATGCTCGCTTATGGAAAGAACACTTCCTCGAAACAGCCCATTCAACCTCACCCCATGTATATGGCAAACTCAATGACTTCCTAAAAAGCTTCAATAAAGCATTCACACCCCTTGATCTAGCCAGATCCACGATTACCAAATTACGAGACTTGAAGCAGGGTACTAAAGACCTGCAGACGTACACCGCTGACTTCGTCCTCCTAGCTAACCAAGCAGGAATCACCGACGAATTAACCAAGATCCAATTCTTCCAGGACGGTCTCAACATGGGTATCCTTACCCGATTATTCAATACTGGAGACATCCTTGACACCCTCGACGAAGTAATCAACACTTGTGTTAATATCAATAACTCCTACCACCATCTCCAATCAATCCATAATTGGCACGCACCTCAGAAAAAGTCTCAGAAGTACAGGAGTTCCCGATACTCATCTTCCTGTGATCCAAACATGATGGAAGTTGATCGCCTTACTCATGCTGAGAAGGTTGACCTGATGAAGAAGGACAAATGCTTTAACTGCAAGCAGCCCGGACACCGTGCGAATGGTTGTCCCAAGAAGAAGGAGCGCTCCACTCCTGTATGCCAGACCGAAACCGAAGCCTCAGGGTCTGGGTCAAAGATTGAAGAGGTAGAAAGTGATGACAAAGAAACTATGAGGCAGTTGGCCCAGGATTTTTAATTTGGAGAAATAAATTGATGTATGTTTCTCCATCTGTACTATTACAACTTGTACGTGCTGTAGGTGAACAAAAGGAACTTCGTGTTCCCATTACCCTTATCTCACGTACTCGTCCGAAATCCATTGAAACCACCGCCGTCATCGATTCCGGAGCAGCCGGAACTTTCATCTCCGAAGAATTCATGAAACTCCATAATATCTCATGAAGAAGACTTAGTAAACCATTCAAGGTTACTACCACCAATGGCTCCTATGTAAAAGGAGGCCCAATCACACATTACTGCCTACTCGTTGTCAAAATAGACGAACGAATGATGTATGGGAAATTCAATATCACCCGTCTCGGACAAAGGGACCAAATTCTCCTTGGTATCCCCTGGTTGCGCACCATGAACCCAGTTATTGACTGGACAGCTGAAACAGTAACATTATCATGCACCAAGAAGTCAGATCTTATTGAAATAGATGTCGACACCATGTTACGAACTGGGGTGGTTCTGAACACAACTGCTGCAAACAAGCAGTATCAAGAGTCGTGGGTTCATAGTACTAACCGGACGAAGGCTTAGTACAGGTCACGGTAGTCAGTGAAGACAATTGAGTGCCTGAGAGGACTAGACTGGCTGAGCTGAGTACGTTTACAATGATGAAGGTAGGTCCAAGTAGTGTTACACGGAACTAGCTGAGTTGAGGCAGGTAAGCTCGCTTTAGACTAAGACTTAGGTGTGCTAAGCTTAGATACGATCTTAGATGACTAAGGATTGGGGGTCCTTAGCGAAGGAAGAATCCAGGTAAAACCCAGTAAGATTAGAATGAGGAAATACAGTATATCTTATGAGCATTTATGTACTAAAGTGAAAGAGTACTTTAGGGCAGGCTTGTTAGATATAAACAAGGTTGCGTAACCAAAGAAGGAAGGCAACAGAAGTACAACATGTTGAACGTATGATGTCATAAGGAGTCAAAGTGAGTCAGAGACAGGACCAAGTCATGTATGAACGTACGGTCAAGTGACAGTGGGTGAAAGTGATATACAGATGAGGTAAGCATAGAGAGTGTAAGTAAAAGAGAAAGAAAATAGAGGGACATACAATGACTGTAACACACCAACAGAAAGAAGGCAAAACTTCCCCTTCTATTCAACCATCCCATCCCGAAATGGAAGAATTCGAAACTTCCATGATCAAATGAAATGACGATATCAGTAGCCAGT
Source organism: Suillus decipiens (assembly GCA_016695475.1). Classification (NCBI taxonomy): domain Eukaryota; kingdom Fungi; phylum Basidiomycota; class Agaricomycetes; order Boletales; family Suillaceae; genus Suillus; species Suillus decipiens. The sequence goes on along the minus strand of MU173043.1, from coordinate 3,560 downwards.
TCGGCTCCATTAGTAAACTCCTCCTCCACCGAACCTTCTCCTCTACTGGAACCTGCCCCTGCTCCTACCCCTGCTCCACTAGTCACTCCACAGGTGAAATTACCCTCTCCAATGATTACCTGACCAACTCTTCCTAGCGAAACCATTCCTCGATGCCCTATCTCCCCTATTCTTAGAGCTGAGAAAAGACAGAACGAACCACCTCAACCTTCACCAATCCCGATAGAGCAACGACCACCTGAACAACAAAGAGAGCATATTAGAAAGGCAGATGAACCACCCAGTACTGAATGAACCAATAAAAAGGTTCGATTAGACTTCACAGAAGGAAAGGTTATGGAAGAAGAATTCCTACACAGCAAAACATTCCCTGCACCAATCGAACCCCCGCCTGTGTTGATCCCTTCCCTGGATGATGAAGAAGTGCCCTTCTTTGACACTATGCAGGATGTCTGGACAGAACCAGAGGTTCGGAACATTGCCACCTACAAATTAAAAGAAGGAGAATTCTTAGTGGAATACGACATGGACGGATTGCAGATGAGACTCGTCAAAGAAGTCTCCATAAATACCTCCTCTCACTCACAATGGCACTTCACAGCTTGAACAACTTCCGAATTACTCCCAAGTTTCCCTTGCTCCACCTTCATTCACAGAAGCTACTAAATTCAGTAATAAAGCCCAGGAGTTCGCAGTAGAAGAGAAGGAGAAGAAGAAGAGCTTCGAAGAACTCATCCCATCGTATCTTCACGATTTCCGAGATATCTTTATGAAAGAGGGGCTTAATGAGCTTCCTCCTAAATGACCCGGTATCGACCATTGAATTGAAACCAAACCCGGATTCATCCCCCGCACGTCTAAAGTCTATTCTTTGTCCGGAAAGGAAAGAGAAGCCGTTAAGACCTTCATTGACGAAAACGTTGCCAAAGGATTCATCTCCGAATTGAAATCACCCCAAGCTAGTGGATTCTTCTTTGTCAGAAAGAAAAGCGGAGAATTACGTCCTTGTCAAGACTACCGCTACATCAATGACTGGACAATCAAGAATGCATACCCACTCCCTCTCCCCGTGACCTTAATAGCTCGACTTCACGATGCCTGGTTCTTCACCAAAATGGATATTAGATCTGGATATAACAACATCTGTATTCACCCTGACAATTGCTGGAAAGCTGCATTCACCACTGAGTTTGGTCTCTATGAGCCCAACATCATGTTCTTCGGCTTATGCAACTCACCTGCCACATTCCAAGCCTACATGAACCAAACATTCCAGCAAGAAATCAATGAAGGATGGATGGTTATCTATATGGATGACATCTTAATCTTTTCCAAGACCCTTGAAGAACATCAGAAGCGCACACGTCGGATCTTGGAGCACATATGGCAAGAATGACTCTTCTTAAAGCCAGAGAAATGTACATTCAATGCAACAGAAGTTGAGTACCTTGGAATGATCATACACCTAGGGGAAGTAGCCATGGATACCGCTAAAACCAAAGGAATCGCTGAGTGGCCAGTACCACGGACTGTCAAAGACATCTGCTCCTTCCTTGGTTTCTGTAACTTCTACTGAACTTTCATCTCTCATTACTCTGATATTGCCCGACCCCTTATTGATCTGACGAAGAAGAATGCCAATTTTTATTGGACACCTGAATGCCAGGATACTTTTGACATCCTGAAGATGAAGTTTACCCAACAGCTGGTACTTCAGAACCCCGATCTGCTTCGGCAATTTGCAGTTGCCGCCAATGCATCCCTTGTAGCGACAGGGGCAGTCTTACTTCAAACTGACCAGAACGGGGTTTATCACCCCTGTGCCTATCTTTCACAATCCCTTAACCCTGCTGAGCGCAATTATCAAATCTTTGATAGGGAATTGCTCGCCATTATCCACGCCCTTACCGAGTGGCGCCACTATCTCGAAGGGAGTCCCCACCCGTTATTGTCTTTACTGACCACAAGAATCTGCTGTACTTCAGGACAGCACAGAAACTGACTCGACGCCAGGCTCGCTGGCAACTCATCCTTTCTACTTTCAACATCGAACTCCACCACATTGCTGGTGCTAAACTGGCCGCTCCCGATGCCCTCTCCCGTCGCCCTGATCATGATACTGGTGGTCATGATAATGAAGATACCGTTCTTCTTCCTGATTCCCTTTTTGTCTGACTCATCAATACAGATTTACTTGATGTATTGGGCTCTTCTGACCCTCTTGATGATCCACTTTTCAAAACAGCATCAGAGGCCCTAGACGGCGTCTGCCTTCCCCCAATGAAATCTGCTCTCTCTGACTGGAAGATTGATAACGGTATCCTATACTTCCGTGATCGCGCCTACATCCCACCTGCTCACCGGGCCGCCCTCCTCTCACGCCATCATGATCATCCCTCTGTGGGGCACCCTGGTCATTTCAAGACCGAAGAACTTGTTAAGTGTGAAGCTTGGTGGCCCTCTATGGGGGCCTATATCCATCATGGAGGGTTGTGCCCTTTGTCAGCAAATGAAGGCAGATACTCACCCTGTTCGGCTGCCTCTTGTCCCATTTCCTCCTCGGCTACTCGCCCGTTCTCCCAGATCTCCATTGATCTTATCACCGATCTTCCTGTTAGCAACGGCTTTGATAGCGTCATGGTTGTGGTAGACCATGGGCTTATGAAGGGGGTAATTCTCATCCCCTGTTTGAAAACCATCACTTCCAAAGGCATAGCAAAGTTATTTTTGAAGCACGTCTACCACCGTTTCGGTCTCCATGATAAAGTTATTTCAGATCACGGTCCGCAATTCCTATCCCGATTCTCAAAAGAACTTGCCCAACTCCTTGATTATCAAATCGCACCATCCACCGCATATCACCCACAGACCGATGGCCAGACTGAAAGGCTCAATCAAGAGCTCGAAACATACCTTCGCATTTATTGTCGAAATAACCCCAATGAATGGGTAGAATATCTCCCTATCACTGAATTCATTCATAATCACTGAAAGCATGATGTCTGAAATGCCTCCCCCTTCTTCCTCATGATGGGATACGAACCACACACCATCCCTCATCTAATCCCTGATTCTCCAGTACCATCAACAGAAGAATGAGTGCACTCCCTGCAGAAGATAAGAGAAGAAGCGATTGCATGCCATAATCTGGCAATGCAGAAGATGGCAGAATGATCTCACAGGAAGAAATACACTCTGTGGAAGACCGGAGATAAGGTGTGGTTATCTGCAGAGAATCTTCGTCTGAAATTACCCTCTCAGAAACTCGCACCAAAAAGATACAGACCATTCCCAGTCGAAGAAGTTTTATCACCCATCACATTCAAGCTCCAACTACCGAAACAATGGAAGATTCATCCCATGTTCCATGCTTCTGTCTTATCATCCTATAGCAAAACTGACGTACATGGCCCGAACTTGTTAGTTATGTGATTATTCACCTCTACAGTACGCATTCCATTGCGTTTTCATATCCTTATATGCATCATTACACTTACTATAGTATTCCCCACATTTCACTCCATACATACTTGACTTCCTGACCTCCCTAGGATGTCCCT